>PVKV010029111.1:0-24052 GCA_004027835.1 Alouatta palliata | reverse complement strand
AGTGCAATGGCGCGATCTCGGCTCACCGCAACCTCCGCCTCCTGGGTTCAAGCAATTCTCCTGCCTCAGCCTCCCAAGTAGCTGGGACTACAGGCACGTGCCACCATGCCCAGCTAATTTTTGTATTTTTAGTAGAGACGGGGTTTCACCATGTTGACCAGGATGGTCTCGATCTCTTGACCTTGTGATCCACCCGCCTTGGCCTCCCAAAGTGCTGGGATTACAGGCATGAGCCACCGCGCCCGGCCCTGATTCTTTTTAAGAAACAAAAGAATTGTACATTTGGAATAGAAACAATAATGGCTAAGATGTTGCTAAAGTTTATTTATTGGCTCTTCAAAAAAGGATATAATAGTTCAGACTTTTATTAGTTGTAACAATGTTACAATCTGTTTATTCCTTCCCTTATTCTAAAATGCCAAAATTAAGCAGACTCCTCAGGCTTTTGACAGAATCTCGTCCAATAACTGTAACTTGCAGTCAGGAATCTGGCACAGAGAACAAAAATTCAACAGCAATTAAACATATAGAGACAGGTGTCTATAACTTTAAAAAAGAAGATAAAATATAAATCCAAGGCTGGGTGCAGTGCCTCACGCCTGTAATCCCAGCACTTTGGGAGGTCAAGATGGGTGGATCACCTGAAGTCAGGAGTTCGAGACCAGCCTGGCCAACAAGGTGAAACGCTGTCTCTACTAAAAGTACAAAAATTAGCTGGGCATGGTGGCAGAGCCTGTAATCCCAGCTACTTGAACTTGGGAGGCAGAGGTAGCAGTGAGCCAAGGTCACGCCACTGCACTCCAGCCTGAGAGGCAAGGCCAAAACTCCATCATATATATATTTATGTACATATATATATATATATATATATATATATATATATGCTGGGCACAGTGGCTCACGCCTGTAATCCCAAATCCCACAAATCCCAGCACTTTGGGAGGCTGAAGTGGGTAGATCATGAGGTCAGCAGTGCCAGACCAGCCTGGCCAAGATGGTGAAACCATCTCTACTAAAAATACAAAAAATTAGCTGGGTGTAGTGGCAGGAGCCTATAATCACAGTTACTCCGGAGGCTAAGGTAGAGAATTGCTTGAACTCAGGAGTCAGAGGTTGCAGTAAGCCGAGATCACGCCACTGCACTGCAGCCTGGGTGACAGAATAAGACTTCGTCTCAAAAAAAAAATAGATATATATACATAAATACACACACTATATATACATATATATACACAATATATATACATATATATACACAATATATATACATATGTACACACATTATATATACACTCATATATATAAACCCAAGTATGTTTAAAGATAAAATACCAAAGACTTTAAAGACTCTTAAATCTGACTTTAAAGACTCTTAAATCTAACAGTTTTTATTTTTCTAATCACAAAATAAAAAAATACGTTTTTATTAGTGTATATGACAATTACCTTCTGAAAGTAGCCTCTTTTTAGAGTTTTATCTCGAACTTGTCGGAAATACACATATCCATAAAAATAAGCAGGATCCTTCTATGAAGAAAGTGACAAGTAAATGTGTGTGGGAGTACATATGTATGTGTTATCTGTATCTATATTCATATCTATATCTTTTAATATTAACATCAGGTTCCTTTATAAACCCAAATCAAGACATGAGATATACACAAAGAGTTAGTTATGCTTTTCCACCAACAAACAATAATCATGACAGCAACAGCCAGATCAGAACCTTCCAACTCTTGACATGGTCCATATGATGTATGTAAAAACTTAAAATTAAAACAGAAAAACCCTCCTAACTTGCCCAAAGATGGCAAAGTACTAATCACAAACTATGCACTAAAGTCAGATTTCCCCCCATAACTTACTCAGCTTACATTATTTATTCGTATCTATACTAGGTAAAAGTTAAAGAACAGTCAAATTCTGTTTTCCCCAATGTTATATTTAGTTTCTAAAAAATTCTACCTACAGTTTTGAGATTGTCAAGGATAAGGAATCAATCTTTAAACAAAATGAGGTACCCTAACATACAATTTCAAGAGAGAAAACAAAAGGAGTTAAATGACAATCTGGATCTTATATAGTCGGTTATACATTAACCCAATAATATTGAAGCATCACAATGTTTATCAACATACAATCTGAAAGAAAATTGTATTCCAAAAATTTAAGAAGCATTTATATCTTAATGGAATGAACTCTGGCTCAGTTCCTTATTTGATTATTATTCCTTAAACAAATATATATTGACAACCTACTTTGAACAGGGTATTATGTTAGAGAAGATAAAAAGATGCATAAGACAGTTCTTCCTCAAGGATATCATGATTTAGGAGGAATAAGAAAAGTACGAAAATGAGTATTATTGTAATAAGAGGGTGGGTACCATGAAAAAGCACAAAGTGTAACAGGAATGCCAAGGGGAAAGAGTAAAGATTACAGGGAGGCAGCTGTTTCTGAATTGGGCATTGAAGGATGGATATAACTTAAAGACAAAGGCATTCCAAGTTGAAAGGGCTAGGAATTTCAGTAAAAACACAAAAAGACAGAAAAATACATCTTATCTCAGGAAAAAATACATAGTTCAGTTTGACTAAAATATGGCACATATATGGCACAAGTAGAAAGGAGATGAGGGTGAAATTTCGATAGAATAAATGTCTTATTTTGGAAGGTCCAAATAGTGAGGACAAGGAAGTAGTACTATACCCCTTTACTAATTAAACAATTCATAGTCATTTTAGATTTTATTTTTATAATATATATGTACACTTTAGCTGGCAATACTGTATAAGACACATTGTGCTAGAATAAAACAAGAGATGGGATGTCCTTGGTAAATTTCTTATCCTCAATAGCCCTCAATTCCCTTATCTGCAAAAGGAACTCTCTTGGAGCACTGTAGGGAGGATTAACCAGATGATATATGCTTATTAATATAGTATCTAGAACATAAAAAGCCCTAACAAACAACAGCTATAATTATTATTGCTTAGAAGAATATATTAGTAGTGATAGCAAGGAGGAGATGGCTCTAAGAAACATTTCACAGGTAGTATCTCTACTATTAGTGGAACCAGAGAAGTAAACAGTAAAGACTGTTATCAGGCAAATTAGTGGAACCCAGGGAAGTAAACTGTAAAAACTGTTATCAGGCAAATTATGTCAAAGTCACACTGGATATGCTGCTAGGGCATCCAAACGAAAATGTTCCTCATGTAGTTAAAGATGTAAACATGTAGTACCAAGGAGAAAAATCTAGACTCAAAGATTATCTGAACTATTAAAATGTTTTAAATAAATAACTATAAAACAAAACCCATTCAAAAATCAGAGACAACTGTATGTTATCATCAAGAATGACTACCCTCAACTCTAGATGATATTTACTGTATAGTACAACTCCACTCCCACATCTAATTCAAGAATTTATTAACAAATGAAAGAAAATTACCTTAATATTCTAATCCTTTTTTTCTTTTTGAGACAGAGTCTTGCTCGGTCACCCAGGATGGAGAGCAGTGGCATCGTGATCTCCGCTCACTGCAACCTCCGCCTACCAGGTACAAGTAATTCTCCTGCCTCAGCCTCCCAAGTAGCTGGGATTACAGGTGCCCACCACCATTTTAATAATTCACAATGAGGTTGTTTCAAGCATAGTAACTGTATAAAGTCTCTTTCATTCACATGCTGAATCCTTATGAATAAGACTCACTTAGGAAATTTAGTTACATAATATAGTAGCAAAACAAAAGCAAAATATTTCTGAATGGTATCAAGAGGCAACTGAATAAATGAGTTTTAAAGTTTCCTCTCACATGGACATTTTTCTATGACTAGTTTTCCAACCTTTAAGTAAACTGGTAAATCTTTGTCAAATTGATCCAGGAGACAATGCAGTGACACCCTCCTTCCAGAAGACTGTCGAAATCTAAAACAAAACTGGGTATCTCCAAGACAACCTAATGAAAACAAAAATGAAAGAAATTAAGGATAGTTTAGTATAACATTTATCTAGTTTCATTTTAGAGCTGAAAAAAATACTATCAATCATTTTAACCTATTCTGTCATGTTTTGGAGGGAAAAAAGGAAATCCTAAGAGTTCAAGTGACTTGTTCAAAGCCATCCTTAATGGTTAGAGGCAGAGTCAGAAGTAAAACATGCATCTTAACTCCTAAGTCTCTTTACTATTTTTCCTATTCCATATCCCTCATGTAATTAAAAGTTTTTGGAATATGGCTGTATACAATGTTAACTCACAAACATAATAGTGAGCAAAAGACGCCAAACACAAAAGAACACATACTGTTCAAATCCACTTTTATAAAATGTTTTCAAAGTAGTGCTTAGGGATGCATGGCTGAATGATAAGAATATAAAGAAAAGAGGCCGGGCGCGGTGGCTGACGCCTGTAATCCCAGCACTTTGGGAGGCCGAGGCGGGTGGATCACGAGGTCAAGAGATCGAGACCATTCTGGTCAACATGGTGAAACCCCGTCTCTACTAAAAATACAAAAAAATTAGCTGGGCGTGGTGGCACGTGCCTGTAGTCCCAGCTACTCGGGAGGCTGAGGCAGGAGAATTGCTTGAACCCAGGAGGCGGAGGTTGTGGTGAGCCAAGATCGCGCCATTGCACTCCAGCCTGGGTAACGAGTGAAACTCCGTCTCAAAAAAAAAAAAAAAAAGAAGAAGAATATAAAGAAAAGTATTATTATAAGAAAGGATAGTGGTTACATTTGGAGGAAAGATTCACCTCAATTTCCTTGTCAACAAAACCAAGGAGTATTATTAGATAATCTCTAAAGTCACTGCCAGCAGCAACATTTGAAGATTCTAAAATAAAATTCCACAACTTGACCTATGACTGTCCTGAATTCCAAGCATCTTACCCAATATGCTAAGAAAAATAAAGATGTACATGATGCAAAAAGATATACAAGTTATGCTGTGAGCACCATAGTTTTCTGACGATTCACTTAAAGATAAAAAAATTTTTAATGAAAACTGACTTTTTCTTTTATAAACAGTTATAAAAATTAACTTACGTGATTTTTTTTTTTTTTTTTGAGACAGAGTCTCCCTCTGTTGCACAAGCTAGAGTGCAGTGGCGGGATGTCGGCTCACTGCAATCTCCACCGCCTTAGCCTCCTCAGCAGCTGGGATTACAGGTGCACACCACCACACCGTTAATTTTTTGTATTTTTAGTAGATACCAGATTTTGCCATGTTGGCCAGGCTGGTCTTGAACTCCTGGGCTCAAGTGATTCTCCCACCTCAGTCTCCCAAAGTGCTGGTATTATAGGCGAGAGCCACCATACCAGGCTTTAGAATGTTATTTCTATATTTGTACAAACATAGCTACAGAGTGGATCAAAATGTATAAGACTAAGACAAAACATGAAGCTTCAAGAGCCAGCCCCCTCCCTTCTCCCCTCAGCTTACATAGTCCCTCTCTCTGTGATTAGGGTGGTTAAGCTGGATTGCTGAGAAACAGTAGCTTAGACCAGAGTTTTTCACAGTTTATTCGATAGACTGATGCCAGTCCATAAACTCTTGTTACTGTTCCATAACCAAATAAATATGCAAGTTGAGAATGTATACTTAGAAACTTTCACAGCAACTTGATATTGCAGTAGTAAATTTGGACTTTTAGGCCAGGCACAGTGGCTCACACCTGTAATCCTAGCACTTTGGGAGGCCAAGGTGGGTGGATCACTTGAGGTCAGGAGTTTGAGACCAGCCCAGCCAACATGGTGAACCCTCTCTACTAAACATGGCCATCTCTACTAAAAATACAAAAATTAGTCAGGTGTGGTGGCAAGCTCCTGTAATCCCAGCTACTCAGGAGGCTGAGACAGAAGAATTGCTTGAACCCAGGAGGCAGAGGTTACAGTGAGCCAAGATCACAGCACTGCCCTCCAGCCTGGGCAACAGAGCAAGACCCTGCCTCAAAAAAAAAAAAAAAAATTAGACTTTTATATTTCTTTGTTTTTTCCTTTCATTTTATTTTTCTAATAATTCAATTAAATTGTTTAAAAAAATATATGGGTCCAAACAGACTAGAAATATTAAAAACCCCAACTGGTCCTTCAACACGGTATTAGAAGTGCTGCTTTAGCAACTGGGAAGTGTAAAGCACATGATGATGTCCCTGCTGTTTACAGAGAAGAAATGTGTTGAGACAAATATTGTCTGCATGTCAAGTCCAACCATAACAAGTAGGATAAATCTTTCCCTTGGATTCATTATTGCTTCAAACTCTCTCTACTAATGCTGAGTTTTTCTCTCTGGACATGTTTAAAATATACTAACTACTGTCCTTGGGCACTCATCACAGCTTAAGCCTCAGCAACACCTACATCCAGATGATATTAATGGTAAATGATAAGGAGAAAAACACTGGACACATTAAACTTAGGCTCCTAAACATAAAAGCCATTCAAATAGAACAAAAAAAATTAAACCTAAAAAAATAACCAAACAAAGCTTTTTCTAAGGTAGGGGAGGGGTTGAGGAGGGCAAACCATTCTAATCTCAAAAGGATTTTTTTTTTTTTTTGAGATGGAGTCTCACTCTGTCGTCCAGGCCGGAATGCAGTGGTGTGATCTCGGCTCACTGCAGCCTCTGCCACCTGGGTTGAAGCAATTCTCCTGCCTTGGCCTCCTGAGTAGCTGGAATTACAGGCACCTGCCACCACACCAGCTAATTTTTATAGTTTTAGTAGAGACGGGATTTCACCATCTTGGCCAGGCTGGTCTTGAACTCCTGACCTCATGATCCACCTGTCTTGGCCTCCAAAAGTACTGGAATTACAGGCGTGAGCCACCACACCTGGCCTCAAAAGCTTTTTTATCTGTGTCATTTTTTCATGCAGTCTAAAATGCTATTTTAAGTGTATACAAGGCTTGATTTATGTCTCTTTCCTAAAGACGGCTGTACTGTGTCTGGATTTCCTTCTATAGCAATAAAAGCTATCCTGGGAAAAATTAAATCCATTTCAAAGTTGGTACAGTAATCCCAACTTCCTTTATTTTCTTGAGAAGGAGGCTTGCTCTGTCACCCAGGCTGGAGTGCAGTGGCACGATCTCAGCTCACTTCAACCTCCACATCCCTGGTTCAAGCAATTCTCCGGTCTCAGTCTCCCGAGTAGCTGGGACTACAGGCACACACCACCATGCCCGGCTAATTTTGTATTTTTAGTAGAGACAGGGTTTCACCATGTTGGCCATGCCAGTCTCGAACTCATGACCTCAAGTTACCATCTGCCTCAGCCTCCCAAAGTGCTGAGGTTACAGGTGTGAGCCACCAAACCTGGTCTCCAACCTTCATTTAATAAACATATAACAGAAACAAACTGTTTGGATAACCACAACTGAGAATAGTAACTTCAAATATTTACAAAACATAGTCTCTTGCTACCTAGATTAATGATGATCTGTTAAGACAGCAAGGTGCCCGCCTTCAGGTCTTTTGTAATTTTACTTGTAAGTACCAACCATACTTCAAGTCATATGCACCACACTTCATTTAATGTGTGGCACATAAAAAAAGCATTTAAAAATACCCATGAGAAAAAAAAAATCAGCTGAGCACGGTGGTTCACGCCTATAATCCCATCACTTTGGGAGGAAGAGGTGGGTGGATCACTTGAGGCTGGGAGTTTGTGACCAGCTTGGCCAACGTGGTAAAACCCCATCTCTACTAAACATACAAAAATTGGCCTTAATTAGCCAGGCATGGTGGCACACGCCTGCAGTACCAGCTACTCGGGAGCCTGAGGCAGTAGAATCACTTGAACCCAGAAGGCGGAGGTTGCAGTGAGCCTAGATCATGCCACTGCACTACAGCCTGGGTGACAGAGTGAGCCTCTGTCTCAAAAAAAAAAAAAAAAAAAAAATTAGCTTGGCATGGTATCGGGCACCTGTGGTCCCAGCTACTTGGGAGGCTGAGGCAGGAGAATCACTTGAACTGGGAGGTGGAAGTTGCAGTGAGCTGAGATCATGCCACTGCACTCCAACCTGGGTGACTAGACAGAGCAAGACTCCATAGGTCATTCATAAGCCAAAAATACTTTAAAATTTTTTTGATTTACAAAGATTTCCATTTGAACTTAACTTCCAAAAGGAAAACGACACACGCAGAGACTATAAAACTAGATATAGACTATTTAAACACTACAGAATTAACTTCTTAGCCTTAATGGATAAGTGTAGGAGACTTTTCGTCTACCATCTTAGGTTCAGTAACTGGGGCCTGTGAAACAAACAGACAACAGATTAACAAGAAAAGATTTAGTCTGAATGTATACAAAGGCTTCAGAGAAAAACATAAAAACCCAAAGAGGTGGTTAAACTTGGGAGCTTAGAAACCATTTTAACAAAGGAAACTAAAATACAGTGACTACACAAAGGAAAAAAGATTTGGACTTCTAAGGGTGGTAAATTGTGGGAAGGTAAACATATGGGTGAAACTAATGAAAGATAAGGGTTATTTTAGCAAGGCTTATTTATGCAGAATCAAGCTGGTAGCATCTCCAGCGATAAGTTTTCTCTGGTGATTCAGAATCTTTCTCTTCTTCCTGGTATGGGAAAGGGGAGGGGTGACCTTCACTAAGGGAAATGTATGCCCTGCTTTAAGGCATATGGGGGGAGGGTAAAGAGCTCTTTTTGCATCTGCTATTTCTCAATTGCCTTCAGCTCAAAATAATCCTCAAGCATAAGTGATATATTTGGGGATAGCATATTCTGATCCCCTTCATGTTCATGTAGAGAAGTGAAAAAGAAAGAGGAGCCATGACAACCAGCTATGATCTGAAGAAAGGAACATCCAGTGTAATTCACTGGGATTCCATGCAGAAAGTCAGTTCATTCTGCCATCTATACAACTCAGCTTACTCTGAGTCCTGGAAATCTAACCCACCACAGTGTAAGGTCAGGTGCAGTGGCTCACGCCTGTAATCCCAGCACTTTGGGAGGCTGAGGAGGGAGGATCTCCTGATGTTGGGAGTTCGAGACCAGCCTGATCAACATGAAGAAACCCCATCTCTATTAAAAATATAAAATTAGCCAAGCGTGGTGGCACATGCCTGTAATCCCATCTACTCAGGAGGCTGAGGCAGAAGAATCGCTTGAACCCTGGAGGAGGAGGTTGCGGTGAGCCGAGATTGCGCTATTGCCCTCCAGCCTGGGCAACAAGAGCAAAACGCAGTCTTAAAAAGAAAAAAGAAAAAAAAAAGCATATGCGCAGATTTTATAAGAAAAATGTTAACTGAAATGAAGAAGATACATTCCTACAAGACTCTGTATCACTATTTCATTAATAGGCAAAAACATTAAAATAATTCCAGGTCAGAAAAAATGCCTTAGTGGGATCTCTAAAAGGCAGTATCTAATTTACCAAGATATCACTTTTCTTTCATATAGTTCACCAAAGCTGAGTTACAAATGTATAGGAAAAAAATTCTGGCAGCATTTATACAGAAAGGAGAAAATGCTAAAAAAAAAAAAAAAAATTTAAACTTCAAATCTCTCAAATCAGATTAAATGAATGAATTAACAGAATATTAGAAGTAACCACAAAAGGAAAGAAAACTAGATTGTCTCTGCTTTATAACTGTGTGTGGCCTGAGAAACTGAATGTTTTGGTCACTGTAAGCCAAAAAAAGCTACTTTGAAAGTGAAACACAAGAGGTAACCTGAAGGATGTCAATGATTAGGACCACACAAAACGAAGAGCTTGAAAGACACCAGCAAAAGCAAGCTCAACAATAAGCAAGCCCTTGTATGTTTTTTTCTAGATACCAAGCACTATGCCAAGGCTTTATATATATTAACCCATATAAACTACTGCAAATAACTTACAGCCTTGCTTCCTAACCAAACTTATCCTGGCTTTTAGGCCGGGCGCGGTGGCTCACGCCTGTAATCCCAGCACTTTGGGAGGCCGAGGCGGGTGGATCACGAGGTCAAGAGATCGAGACCATGGTGAAACCCCGTCTCTACTAAAAATACAAAAATTAGCTGGGCATGGTGGCATGTGCCTGTAGTCTCAGCTACTCGGGAGGCTGAGGCAGGAGAATTGCTTGAACCCAGGAGGCGGAGGTTGCAGTGAGCCGAGATTGCGCCATTGCACTCCGGCCTGGGTAACAAGAGCTAAACTCCGTCTCAAAAAAAAAAAAAAATGCACTGCTTTTACAGAGTTCCTGGTAAGCTCCCAGATTCTGAACTGAAAGTAAACTATATACTCTATAAACTAATACATACTCCATAAATCCCAAATATACCAATGTCGCTGATTTTCAAACTCTTCACTATTTCAAGAGTTTATTGTTTCTTGATGGTTTACCTCATCACACCATAACAGTTTGAGTTGAAGCAACTACAGTCAACGATGACATGACTAGGTATCATTAAAATAGGAATCAAAATCATTGATCTATTTGGCTGAATCTGTGTTTGCATTCTAACATGCTATTTTAATCAATACTTTAACAGTATTACTAGTATTCTTAGTATAAAATTAAACAGAAACACTATGTGAAAAATAGTTACCTGAATTTGAATCTGGAAAAGACAAATAGCAAATATTGGTTTTCTGAAAAAGAAAACAAAAGCTATGTATGCTGACACACACATAACCAATGAAAACAAACAAATATTACAGTAAACTATACAGAGCAGTACTTTTACTTACTTCTTTGTCAGTAAGTTTGGAATGCTGAGGATAAATTACCTGGAAAAAAAGAGTTAAATTTTATTAAACATATTATAATAAACATTAGTTATAAACATATTATAGGCTAGGTGCAGTGGCTTGCGCTTGTAATCTCAGCACTGTGGGAGGCCAAGGCAGGCAGATCACTTGAGGTCAGGTGTTCAAGACCAGACTGGCCAACATGGCAAAACCCTGTCTCTACTAAAAATACAAAAACTAGCCAGGCATGGTATCCCATGCCTGTAGTCCCAGCTACTTAGGAGGTTGAGGTGGGAGGATCACTTGAACCCGGGAGATGGAGGTTGTAGTAAGCCAAGACTGCACCACTGCACTACAGTTTGGGTGACAGATAAGACTCTGTCTCAAAAAAAGTGTGTGTGTATATATATACATACATACATACATATATAATAAACATTAATCTAAATAGTAGTTGGATATGGTCAAATCACTTTCAGAAAGAGTTCACAGACGCATGGATAAAGAAAATGCAGTAATATACATAATGGGATATTATTCAGTCATTAAAAAAATGAAATCCAGGCCGGGCTCGGTGGCTCATGCCTGTAATTCCAGCACTTTGGGAGGCCAAGGCGGGTAGATCACGAGGTCAGGAGTTCAAGACCAGCCTGACCAACAAAGTGAAATCCCATCTCTACTAAAAGTACAAAAATTAGCTGGGCATGGGGGCACGTGCCTGTAATCCCAGCTACTTAGGAGGCTGAGGCAGGAGAAATGCTTGAACCTAGGAGGTGGAGGTTGCAATGAGCTGAGATCGTGCCACTGCAATCCAGCCTGGGCAACAGAGTGAGACTCTGTCTTCAAAAAAAATTAAATCCAGGCTGGCATGGTGGCTCACACCTGTAATCCCAGCACTTTGGGAGGCTGAGATGGGCAGAGTTCAATACCAGCCTGGTCAACATGGTGAAACCCCACTTCTAATAAAAATACAAAAATTAGCTGGGTGTGGTGGCTCATGCCTATAATCCTAGCCATTCGGGAGCCTGAGACATGAGAATCATTTGAACCCAGGAGGCGGAGGTTACAGTGAGCCAAGATTGTACCAGTGTACTCCAGCCTGGGCAACAAAGTGACAGTCTGTCTCAAAAACATTAAAAAAAAAAAAAAAAAAAAAAGAAATCCTGTCATTTGCAACAGCATAGGTAGAACTGGAGAACATTATGTTAAGTGAAATAAGCCAGGCACAGAAAGACAAATATCACATGTTCTCACTCATATGTGAGGGCTAAAAAGAGGAACTCGTAGAGATAGAAAGTAGAATAATGATGGTGAGTTACCAGAGGCTGGGAAGGTTAGTAAGAGTTTGGGAGGGCAGAATAAAGAAAGAATGGAGGGGTACAAAAATACAGTTAGATACAAGGAATAATAATAGCACAATAGGACAACTATAGTTAACAATAATTTATTGTGTATTTCAAAATCACTGAAAAGTAGAACTGCAAAGTTCCTAACACAAAGAAATGATAAATGCTTAAGGTAACAGATGTCCCAATAACCCTGATTTGATCATTATATGTTGCATGTCTGCATCAAAATATCACATGTACCCCATATATGTGTGCAACTAATATACTTATTATACATAATCAAGTATATTTTTCGTTTTGTTTGTTTGAGGAGTTTCACTCCTGTTGCCCAGGCTGGAGTACACTGCAATGGCACCATCTCAGCTCACTGCAACCTCCGCTTCCCAGGTTCAAGAGATTCTCCTGCCTCAGCCTCCCGACTAGCTGGGATTCAAGGCAGGCACCACCACGCTCGGCTAACTTTGTATTTTCAGTAGAGACAGGGTTTCACCATTTTGGTCAGGCTGGTCTCGAACTCTTGACCTCAGGTGATCCACCCGCCTCGGCTTTCCAAATGGCTGGGATTATAAGCCTGAGCTACCACGCCCAGCCAAGAGAATTTTTTTAAAAAATAAATAGTTCTGGCCAGGCATGGTGGGCCTTTTACAAGTGGGAGGAGCTAAATGATGAGACCTTACGAACACAAAGAAGGAAACAATAGACACTGGGGTCCACTTGATGGAGGGTGGGAGCAGGGAGAAGAGTTGAAAAGATAACTACTGGGTACTGGGGTTAACACCTGGGTGATGAAATAATCTGCACAACAGACCCCTATGACATGAGTTTACTTATGTAACAAACTTTCACATGTATCTTGAAACCTAAAATAAAAGTTAAAAAGACAAAAAAAAAAAAAAACAAAAAGAAACAGTTATATAAACTTTAATAATAAAACAAGGGGGAAAGCTGGGAGTATTGAGTAATATTTACATTAGGTAAAAAAAGTTTTTGGTTTAAAGTTATCTCCAAAGGATTGGTAAGTTATCAAGAATATCAAGTTATCAACTTGATAATTGGTAAGTTATCAAGAATCATTTACCAATTGAATTACTAATAACGCAAAGCTTACTAAGTCTTTTCTTTGGGAGCCTATAACATAAAGAGAACTTAATCTTTCAGCTGGCATCTACTTCAAAACAATAATTTTCAACTGACTCCAACAAGTAATACATATCCTATTTAGTTACTGAAAATGAAAAGGAAAAATAATTATCTGCAGTTTAAGAAACCTCAAGGACCATCTCCACAATAAAGGCTATTCTAATTCTCTCCGGTCCCTTTAAAGAATCATTACGCATTTTCTTAAACAGGTTATTTTAGTATCTACAATGACCACAGCCACCTTCTGAAGAAACTCCCGACCTACAGTGCCTGCAAAGAAGCAGGGCTAGGCCAGATCAATTACCATCAGAACAAACACTAGTAAACATCACACCCAAGGACACACACTCTACAAGCCAACCAGGCTCTATGTTATAACCAACCTGACCTCCTTAGGAGATGAACATTACATTTATCAAAATGACAAAAAGTATGCACTCAATACTTGACTACTCAACTGGCACTACGCATGAGTTACAGAAGGCATCTTGTGTGCATTGGCAGTAATGCCTCTCTCATGCCACCAATTATCAAAGACCAGTGATTTTCAAAATAGCAGAGGTGCCTTAAAGGCCACCTGGTAGTACTAATGGCTGACTTAGGAGTCAGGCCCCTCCAGCACATACTCACATACACTATTTAGTCTTCCCTGTATACCAGACACAAGGACTCAGAACTCTGCAAACTATTCAAATTCCCAGCAGTCTGCAGTTTAATTTTTTTTTTTTTTTTTGAGTCAGAGTCTTACTCTGTCGCCCAGGCTGGAGTACAGTGGCGTGATCCT
Source organism: Alouatta palliata (assembly GCA_004027835.1). Classification (NCBI taxonomy): domain Eukaryota; kingdom Metazoa; phylum Chordata; class Mammalia; order Primates; family Atelidae; genus Alouatta; species Alouatta palliata. The sequence continues at coordinate 10,086 of PVKV010029111.1, read as the reverse complement.
GGTTTACTGCAACCTCCACCTCCTGGGTTCAAGCGATTCTCCTGCCTCAGTCTCCTGAGTAGCTGGGACTACTCAGTCTGCCACCACGCCCGACTAGTTTTTGTTTTTAGCAGAGACAGGGTTTCAGCATATTGGACAGGCTGCTCTCAAATTCCTGACCTCGTGATCTGCCTGCCTCGGCCTCCCAAAGTGCTAGGATTACAAGTGTGAGCCACCACGCATCCTGCCTACATTTTTTTTAATGAAAAGAAACTTTAAATCCATATGTAGTTAAATCTGCATTTTTCACTTTGTAATTTCTCTTCCTGCTCTTACTCTTAGAAAGTCCTCTTGGCCAGGCACGGTGGCTCATGCCTGTAATCCCAGCACTTCGGGAGTTTGAGGTGGGAAGATCCCTTGAGCCCAAAAGTTCAAGACCAGCCTAAGTAATATGGTGAAACCCCACGTTACAAAATATACACATGTTGTGTATTTTGTAACATGGGGCACACCATTTTGTAACATGGTGGCACACACCCGTGGTCCCAGCTACTGGGGAGGGTAGGTAGAGGATTGCTTGATCCCAGGAGGTAGAGGCTGCAGTGAACCAAGATCATGCCGCTGCACTCCAGCCTGAGCAACAGAGTGAGACCCTCTCTCGGGGAAAAAAAACAAAAAAAAAGTCCTTCTTGGCCAGGCACCATGGCTCACGCCTATAATCCTAGCACTCTGGGAGGCTGAGGTAGGTGATCACTTGGGGCCAGGAGTTGGAGACTAGCCTGGCCAACATTGTGAAACCATGTCTCTAGTAAAAATACAAAAAACTTAGCCAGGCATGGTGGTGGACGCTTATAATCCCAGCTACTTGGAAGGCTGGGAGGCGGAGGTTGCAGTAAGCCAAAATTTTGCCACTGCACTCTAGCTTGGGCAACAGAATAAGATTCTGTCTTAAAAAAAAAGAAAAAGTCCACTGGTTAAAACAATTCTTTAAGATATCTGAAAAAAAAAAGGAAAAAGAAATAGTCCTTCTCTTGCTCTTCCAAGATGTCTTAGAAAAAGTCCTTCTCTCATCTTTTAACAGTTAAATCCTTGTTTCCTAAGGCATGGCACACCTGCCAGTGGAGCTAATTATATGGTGCACAGCCCTTTTAAAATTTTAGTAGTTATATGTACTGTATTTATTTTAATGTGCATTAGAAAAAAAAAGTAACACTCAAAATCAATATAGCATAGATACAAATGCTTAAGATATAGCTAAGTAAAAAAGGAGGCAGAAGGATGTGAAGAATCCAGTTAAAGAAAAATATTAATCATACAAATAATATGACAAGAAATGACTGAAACTTGGAAAACAACAACGAATTAAATTTTTGCATATTTTCTTCTAATATTTTATGGGCTTTTTCTTTAATTCTGAGCTATAACTCAAACTGCTATTTTTTTATATTTATTTATTTTTTTTTATTTATTTATTTTTTTGAGACAGTCTCGCTCTGTTACCCAGGCTGGAGTGCAATGGCATGATCTCAGCTCAATGCAAACTCTGACTCCTGGGTTCAAGTGATTCTTGTGACTCAGCCACCCAAGTAGCTGGATTACAGGTGTCGGCCACCACACCCAGTTAATTTTTGTGTTTTTAGTAGAGACGGGGTTTCACCATGTTGGCCAGGCTGGTCTCGAATGCCTATCCTTAAGTGATCCACCAACCTTGGCCTCCCAAAGTGCTGGGATTACAGACATGAGCCACCATGCCCAGCCCTAAACTGTTATTTTTAAAATTGTCAACATTCCCAACACTAGTTGCTCCAAACAAACAAAAAACTATTTCCCATTGATACGTAAGGCTCTAAAGGTACCTTCTAATAAGTTCCACCTGCTCTTCCTATGTCCTATCATTTTAATCAATTCTCTACAGTGAAAGACAGCAGAAAGATGGAGAGAAACCAAGTCCTTACATTATTTTAACTATAAATTCAGTTGTGTCTTGAATCAGGCTTACCTGTGAACTTTGCAATAACATGAATCAATAAATTTTGTTTTCTTATGCCAGTTTGGGCTTTGTTGTCTTTTTGGGGGTGGTGGGGGACAGGGCCTTACTCTGTCACCAAGGCTAGAGTGCAGTGGCACAATTGCGGCTCACTGCAGCCTTGACCTCCAGGGCTCAAGCAATCCTCCCACCTTAGCCTTCTCAGTAGCTGGGACTACAGGCATGCACCACCACACCTGGCTGATTTTTAAACTTTCTGTAGAGATTGAGTCTTGCCATGTTGCCCAGGATGGTCTCAAACTCCTGGCCTCAAATGATTCTCCTGCCTCCACCTCCCAAAGTGTTGGGATTACAGGCCACCACGTCCAGCCTTCCTGTCACTTTTAACAGAAAGAATCATGAATGTTTTTTATTTTGATGGCGCAAAGCACTACTATATCCTAATTCACTAGATCGCAACATTCTTCCTGGCTTTGTATCAGATTGCACTGACTCTTTCCCTTACCAGCTGGGATTAACATAATCCTTCTCAGTTCCTATATAGAAGCACTTGGTAGAGGTTAATTCTATCCTATTCTTTGTAAGCTGTTGTATCATCTTAAATATCCAACCATCTAAATACTGAACTATTCAGCCATTTTTGTCAAAAATCACTAACTCATCACAGTATCTCATTAAACCAGTCTAACACATCTCGTTTAGTCATTTCTAAAGGAAATGACTTCTTTTATTTAAAAAAAAAAAAAAAAGGACTTTCTGTTATAATCCACTTAGACTAAATACCAAGTTCTTTTGGCAGTAATAGGATAATTTCTCCTAATACTTTTTCCAGGATAAATACAAATTTATAGAATATATTCTTGATGTTTAAATTTTAACACAGATCTCTACAGCTTATCAGAAATCACTAGGAGGTTCTCCCAGCACATAAATGCCTTGATAAACAGCTACTATTTTTTTCTGAGAAACACATTCTTCAAGACCCATAAAGAGCACCTCACACACGGCCTTCCCCTCAGAGAGGGCATAAAATGGTGGCTGGTTTCTACACAGAGAATGAAAATAGTTTAAGAAGGGATTTTTTTTTTCAGGCAATCGGGGGATAAGAAATACAGTTGGGGCTCAAATCCAGAGATGTCTAGTTAGATGGTGCTATGGACTGAATCGTGTGTCCCCCACAAATTCACATGTTAAAGCTCTAACCTCCAATCATATACAGAGACAAGGCCTTTGGGAGGTAATTAGGTCATGAGTGCAGAGCTCACACGATGGTATTAGTGCCCTTATAAGAGGAAATACAAGAGAGATCTCTCTGTCTTTCTCTCCGCCATGTGAGGATATAGCAAGAACACAGGCGTCTGCAAGCCAGGAAGAGAATCCACACCAGGAACAAAATTGGCCAGCACCTTAATTTTAAACTTCCGCCAGCCTCCAGAACCAAGAGAAATAGATTTCTGTTATTTAAGACATCCAAGGCAGGTGCGATGGCTTCTACCTACAATCCCAGCACTCTGGGAGACTAAGGCAGGTAGATTACTTGAGGCCAAGAGTGACCAATCTGGCCAACATGGCAAAATCCCATCTCTACTAAAAATACAAAAATTAGCTGGGCATGGTAGCACACACCTGCAATCACAGCTACTCAGGAAGCTGAGACACGAGTATCGCTTGAATCGGGGAGGTAGAGGTTGCAGTGAGCCCAGATGGCACCACCGCGCTCCACCCTGGGCAACAGAGCAAGACCCTGTCTCGAGATAAAAACAAAAACAAGACACCCAATCTGGTATTTAGGTACAGTAGCCATAGAAGACCGACACAGATGGTTTGTGGGAGGACAAGACAAATATTTGAAAATAGGAGGCACTGGTATGGTTGCCACATGCACAGATCCTATTCTTTCATCTTACTAGCTTCTAGGAAACAGTTAACTAGATATTCCCACCTGCCCTCACAGAAGGCAACAGACAAAATATTAGCATTTTGCCTTCTTTCTCCTTCATTGCTGTTATTACTTCTCATTCCACCATCCTAAGCCAAATCTTCAGCTTCTTCCTATCATCTCTTCTTCACTTCAATTTTTTCTTTAAAGTCCAAATTCTCTTTAAAGTTCACATTTACTCACCTTGACTTTGGGCAAAAATAAAAGAATACAGCTCTGCATCTTCAAACTCTTAGAGGCAATGGGGAAGGATGGAAAGTACAGTACTATGATCAAAACCATGTTTTGGTCCTAATTAGATGTGTCCTTGTGGGAAATCCTTAGCCAGTCTATGTCTCAGTTTCTGCTTCCGTAACATGAGAGTGTACCTTCCACACCAATGGTCCATTGTTTCTCACTGATGGAGTGGGGCAAGGTGAGCCTAAAGAAGTAAGGAGAAAGAAGACTATGTAGGGGATTGTGGGCTACATTAAAGAAGCTGCTAGAGAATTTTTAACCTTGAATGAGTCAAAAATACAGGCTGGGAAGGAGGGAGCTCAGCCACTAGTGGTGAGATCTATAGGAATTAAGAATGCAATAGACAGCCTAACAGCAACTGGGAAGGAAAGGCGAGGTATAGAGATGGTACAAAGTGCTGAGCATGATTATGAACAGAAACTTCTGAGAAACTAGAACTGTCAGAATAGCAGCAGCAGTAGTGGCAACAATGAATTGTATGTTCTTTAAATCACAAAGGTTAACTCTGGATGAAGTTGAGTAAATTACTTTTATAACTCTTTTTATTTTTATTATTTTTTATTTTTTTAAAAAGACAGGGTTTCACCATGTTGGTCAGGCTGGTCTTGAACTCCCGACCTCAGGTGATCCGCCCGCCTTGGCCTCCAAAGTGCTTGGATTACAGGCGTGAGCCACCATGCCCGGCCACTTTTATAACTCTTACCTAAGTTTAAAATTATCTCAAAATAAAGTTTAAAAAAATAACAGCTTTAATTCATGGCATATACAATAGTCAGCTTAAAGTGGATCAAAGGCCTAAATGTAAGAGCTAAATCTATACAACTCTTAGAAGAAAACATCATGACCTTGAATTAGGTTTCTTAAACATGCCACCAAAAGCACAAACAACAAAAGGAAACATAAATAAATAGGTCATCATCAAAATTTAAAACCTTGTTTTAATAACAACAAACCCCCCCCCCTCAAAAAAAAAAACAAAAACAAAAAACCCCAAGGTGATGGTGGTATTAGGAGGTGTATTAGGCAGCCTTTGGGAGGTGATCAGGTCATGAGGGCTCTGCCTGGGATTAGGGCTCTTATAAAACAGACCAGAGAGCTAGCTCTCCACCATGTGAAGACACTGCTAGAAGGTGCCATCTACGAACCAGAAAGAGTACCCTCACCAAACCCCACATCAGCCAGGACTTCCCAGCTTCCAGAGCTATGAGAAATAAACATATATTTTTTATAAGCTGCCCAGTTTATGGTATTTTGTGAGAAGCCTGAACAGGCCAACACACAATTCATGGGTGAGCGCCGTGGCTCACGCCTGTAATACCACCACTTTGGGAGGCCGAGGTGGGCAGATCACGAGGTCAGGAGCTCAAGATCGTCCTGGCTAACATGGTGAAACTCCATCTCTACCAAAAATACAAAAAATTAGCCGGGAGTGGTGGCACATGCCTGTAATCCCAGTTACTCAGGAGGCTAAGGCAGGAGAATCGCTTGAACCCAGGAGGTGGAGGTTGCAGTGAGCCAAGATCACACCACTGCCCTCTAGCCTGGGTGATGGAGTAACACTCTGTCTCAAAAAAAAAAAAAAAAAAAAAGACATAATTCATATATCCAGTAGGGGTCTAGTATACAGAATACATAAAGAGTTCTTACAATATAATGATAAAAAGACAACACAATTTTAAAATGAGTAAAAATGTGAATACTTCTCCAAAAAGTTAAAATGAAAATGGCCAATAAGCATATGAAAAAACACTGTTTAGCATTAGTTATTAGGGAAATGCAAATAAAATCATAGTAAGACACCACTCATACCCACTAGGACAGCTGTAATCAAAAGGACAGACAATAACAAGGGTTGGCAAAGATGCAGAGAAATTGAAGCCCTCGTGTAACAATAGTGGAAAACAGTTTGGTGGTTTCTCAAGAAGTTACAACACAGAGTTACAGTATAGACCTACAATTTTAATGCTAGGTATATATCCAAGAAAAGTGAAAAACTGGTACACAAATTTTCATAGTAGCATTATTCATAATAACCAAAAAGCATAAACAAGCTGGGCAACATAGCGAGACTCTGTCTCCTCAAAAAAACATTAAAAATTAGCCAGGCATGGTGGCAGGCACTTGTAGTCCCAGCTACTTAGGAGTCTGAGGCAAGAGGGTTGCTTGAGCCCAGGAAGTTAATGCTGCAGTGAGCTATGATCATGCCACTGCACTCCAGCCTGGACAACAGAACAAGACCATTAAAAAAAAAAAGAAAAAGGAAACAATCCAAATTTCCATTGAATAATGAATATACAAAATGTGATATATCCATACAATGATGTATTATTCAACCATAAGGAGGAGTAAAGCGCAGATACATACTATGACATGGAAGAACATGTATGATTACACTCCCAGGAAAAGTACATAACAGGCAAAAGCATAGAGACAGAAAGTATATTAGTGGCTGCCCGGCGCTAGGGAAAAGGGGGAATGGGTATGTGTTTTCTTTTTGGGTTAAGAAAAATGTCCTGTGCTCGTTTCAGCAGCACATATACTAAAATTGGAACGATACAGAGAAGATTAGCATGGCCCCTGCACAAGGATGACATGCAAATTTGTGAAGCATTCCATAAAAAAAAAAAAAAAGAAAAATGTCCTGCAATTATAGTGGTATTAGTTGCAAATCCTGTGAAAAATTCAAAACCACTTAATTATACACTTTAAAAGTGTGAATTTTATATGTGAATATCTGGTTTTAAAAATGGAAACACAGACACAATAATTCAAACCTTATAAAGGCATAAAATCAAAATTACAGTCTCTCTCCCATTGACTTTGAGGTTTCCTTCCTTCCTTCGATAATCATTATTAAACAATTTCCCATGTATCTTACAAAGAAAAATTATGTATGTACTTTTTCTTAACATAAATTATATTCTGTTCTCACTGCTTTACACATTGCTTTTTTCCTTAAGATCTGGAAGACTAATATTTCAGTACATGATCTATTCATTAATTCTAAAGATGCTTTGAGCTTTCCTGCTTCTTCCCTTGCTCATGCTTAGGAACTGATTCACCATTTATCTGCCTATCAAATTCCATCCAGCAGGGGAAATAAGTGATTTATATTGCCTCTTTTTGTAATTTCTGTAATTTTTCCTCAATGAATATTGGGTATAATTTTTTAATTATATCAGCTGAAATTTTAAATTATGCAGCCTTTAAGGTTCATATCAATTTTCACCTTCCACCAGAAATTTTCACTTAGTCTCTGGACTAATGACATATATATATATATATATATATATATTTTTTTTTTTTTTTGAGACGGAGCCTGGTTTTGTCGCCTAGGCTAGAGTGCAGTGACACCACCTCGGCTCACTGCGACCTCCATCTCCCAAGTTCAAGCGATTCTCCTGCCTCAGCCACCCAAGTACTGGATTACAGGCATGTAATACCACGTCCAGCTAATTTTGTAGAGACAGAGCTTCACCATGTTGGCCAGGCTGGTCATGAACTCCTGACCTCAGGTGATCCACCCGCCTCAGCCTCTCAAAGTGCTGGGATTACAGGAGTAAACCACCATGCCCTGCTGACTCTATGCTCTTACTTGTCTCTTCACTTAAATCCTGCAGAGCAAGGATTCTCATGTCTTCATCTACTGATGAGGAGGAGGAGGGGAGGGGAGGGGAGGGAAGGAGAGAAGAGGAAGTCCTTGGTACATGTTAGGTCCTTATGATGGCCTATCCAAACACTCCTAGTGTTCCTATTATAATAGGTATCAACAAAAATTTAATGATGCTACCTTCATACTGATCCCATATTACTTATAAAGGACTCTATGGTTAGGTAGGAATTCACTAAATGAGTAATACCGATAGAATTCAAATAAAGTAGATCAAAAGAGTAACCATTTCATTATTTCAGAAAAACTCAATAAATAATTACAATTGCTAACTTTATCTAGTATTTTCCTTGTGCCAGGCACTGTGTTGTATCAATTAATCCTCATAATACACTAGAAATGGGAACTATTAATATTATCATCTCACTTCATCTACCCATGGTTATAAACTGTTATCAGTTAGAATACCTACATTCAGGAAATCTAACCTTATGTCACTGACATAGGTCACACTGGTCTGGGTTCAGTTATTCTTTTGTCCAAACAGAAGAAAGTGTCTACTGTGCATTTCATGGATAGTAAGGCATTTTGCCAACTAAAGGATCACAAAAATGCTAAAAGTAGTTCATACACAACTCACAAAATAGCCCTAGGTACTATTACTACATTTAGTATTAGCATGTATGCAGGAACACTTTGAAAAATGAGGTAAACTATTAGTGCCAAGAACTTAGGAACTTTAGTTCAAGCTACCACTAGCATTTCATGTCTTCTTAGCTTCAGTTTCCCTAAATAGTAAACAAAAGTAGCTTAATTTTTTACCCAGGATAACACAGTACAGTGGGGAAATTAGGCTTCACAATCAAAAGGACCTGGATTCAAATCCTGGCTTATAAAGCAGTGATATGGGGCAAGTTACTCTTTAAATTTCAGTTCCCTTATTTAAAAAGAGTTTATGGCCAGGCATGGTGGCTCATGCCTATAATCTTAGCACTTTGGGAGTCAAAGGCAAGTGTATTAGGGCTGAGGCAGACAGATTGCTTGAGGCCAGGAGTTCAAGATCAGCCTGGGCAACACAGCAAAACACAGTCTCTACAAAAAAACAAAAAACAAAAAAGTAGCCAGGTGTGGTGGTACACACCTGTAGTCTAGCTACTTGACAGGCTGAGGTTGGAGAATCGCTTGAGCCTGGGAGGTCCAGGCTGTAGTGCACTGTCATCATGCTACTGCACTCTAGCTGACAGAGCATGACCCTGTCTCAAATAAATAAATAAAGTCAGCCGGGGTGGCTCACACCTGTAATCCCAGCATTTTGGGAGGCCGAGGCAGGCGGATCATGAGGTCAGGAAATCGAGACCATCCTGGCTAACACGGTGAAACCCCATCTCTACTAAAAATATTAAAAATTAACCAGGCGTGGTGGCATGCGCCTGTAGTCCCAGCTACTGGGAGGCTGGGACTGGGGAACTGCATGAACCTGGGAGATGGAGGCTGAAGAAGAAAGAGAAAGAAAGAAAGAAAGAGAGAGAGAGGGAGAAAGAGAGGGAGGGAGGGAAGGAAGGGAAAGGAAAGAAAAGAACAGAAAAGAAAAGAAGGAAGGGAGAGAGGGAGGGAGGGAAAGAGAAAGAGACAGAGAAAGAAAGAGAGAAAGAAGGAAAGAAAGAAGAAAGGAAAGAAAGAGGAAGGACAGATAGATGGAAGGAAGGAGAGAAGGAGAGAAGGAAAGAAAGAAAGAGAAAAAGAAAGAAAGAAGAAAGAAAAAGAGAGAAGGAAGGAAGGAAAGTAAGTCTGTAATGTTACTTAATAATTAGAGTGACTGAAAGGAATAAATGAGGCTGGGTGCAGTGGCTCATACCTGTGATCTCAACACTTCGGAGGCAGAGACAGAAGGATCCCTTGAGCCCAGGAGTTCAAGACCACACTGGGCAACACAGTGAGACCCTAACTCCACAAAAAACAAAACAATTTAGCCGGGCAAAGTGTCACACACCTGTAGTCCCAGCTACTTTTGAAATTGAGGTCAGAGGATCACTTGAATCCAAGAGTTCAAGGCTGCAATGAGCCATGATTGCATGCCACTGCACTCCAGCCTGGGCAACAAAGTGAGACACTATCTCAAAAAAAAAAAAAAGAGAAAGAAGGCCGGGCGCGGTGGCTCACGCCTGTAATCCCAGCACTTTGGGAGGCCGAGGCGGGTGGATCACAAGGTCAAGAGATCGAGACCATCCTGGTCAACATGGTGAAACCCCGTCTCTACTAAAAATACAAAAATTAGCAGGGCATGGTGGCACGTGCCTGTAGTCCCAGCTACGCGGGAGGCTGAGGCAGGAGAAT
>PVKV010029110.1:0-24064 GCA_004027835.1 Alouatta palliata | reverse complement strand
ATATCCTACTGAATGGGCAAAAACTAGAAGCATTCCCTTTGAAATCTGGCACTAGACAGGGATGTCCTCTCTCACCACTCCTATTCAATATAGTACTGGAGGTTCTAGCCAGAGCAATCAGGCAAGAAAAAGAAATAAAGGGTATTCAAATAGGAAAGGAGGAAGTCAAATTGTCTCTATTTGCAGACGACATGATTGTGTATCTAGAAGACCCCATCGTCTCAGCCCAAAATCTCCTGAAACTGATAAGCAACTTCAGCAAAGTCTCAGGATACAAAATCAATGTGCAAAAATCACAAGCATTCCTATACACCAATAACAGACTTAAAGAGAGCCAAATCAAGAATGAACTGCCATTCACAATTGCTACAAAGAGAATAAAATACCTAGGAATACAACTAACAAGGAACGTAAAGGACCTTTTCAAGGAGAACTACAAACCACTCTCAACAAAATAAGAGAGGACACAAACAGGTGGAGAAACATTCCATGTTCATGGTTAGGAAGAATCAATGTCTTGAGAATGGCCATACTGCCCAAAGTAATTTACAGATTCAGTGCTATCCCCATCAAGCTACCAATGACCTTCTTCACAGAACTGGAAAAAAACACCTTAAACTTCATATGGAACCAAAAGAGAGCCTGCATACCCAAGTCAATTCCTAAGCAAAAAGAACAAAGCAGGAGGCATCACACTACCGGACTTCAAACTATACTACAAGGCTACAGTAATCAAAACAGCATGGTCCTGGTACCAAAACAGAGATATAGACCAATGGAACAGAACAGAGGCCTCCGAGGCAACACAACACATCTACAACCATCCGATCTTTGACAAACCTGAAAAAAACAAGCAATGGGGAAAGGATTCCCTGTTTAATAAATGGTGTTGGGAAAACTGCCTGGCCATGTGCAGAAAGCAGAAACTGGAACCCTTCCTGATACCTTACACTAAAATTAACTCCAGTTGGATTAAAGACTTAAACATAAGCTCTAACACCATAAAAACCCTAGAAGAAAATCTAGGCAAAACCATTCAGGACATAGGCATAGGCAAGGACTTCATGACCAAAACACCAAAAGCATTGGCAACAAAAGCCAAAATAGACAAATGGGACCTAATCAAACTCCACAGCTTCTGCACAGCAAAAGAAAGTCATTAGAGTGAATTGGCAACCAACAGAATGGGAAAAAATATTTGCAGTCTACCCATCTGACAAAGGGCTGATATCCAGAATCTACAAAGAACTAAAACAGATTTACAAGAAAAAAACAAGCCCATTCAAAAGTGGGCGAAGGATATGAACAGACACTTTTACAAAAGAAGACATACATGAGGCCAACAAACATATGAAAAAATGCTCATCATCACTGGTCATTAGAGACATGCAAATCAAAACTGCATTGAGATACCACCTCACGTCAGTTAGAATGGCGATCATTAAAAAATCTGGAGACAACAGATGCTGGAGAGGATGTGGAGAAATAGGAACACTTTTACACTGTTTTTGGGAGTGTAAATTAGTTCAACCATTGTGGAAGACAGTGTGGCAATTCCTCAAGGACCTAGAAATAGAAATTCCATTTGACCCAGCAATCCCATTACTGGGTATATATCCAAAGGATGATCAGTCGTTCTACTATAAGGACACATACACACGAATGTTCATAGCAGCACAGTTTACAATAGCAAAGACCTGGAACCAACCCAAATGCCCATTGATGATAGACTGGACAGGGAAAATGTGGTGCATATACACCACGGAATATTATGCAGCCATCAAAAATGATGAGTTCATGTCCTTTGTAGGGACATGGATGAACCTGGAAACCATCATTCTCAGCAAACTGACACAAGAACAGAAAATCTAACACCACATGTTCTCACTTATAGCTGGGTGTTGAACAAAGAACACATGGACACAGGGAGGGGAGCATCACACACTGGGGTCTGTCGGGGGGAAATAGGGGAGGGACAGCGGGGGTGGGGAGTTGGGGAAAGATAGCATGGGGACAAATGCCAGATATAGGTGATGGGGAGGAAGGCAGCAAATCACACTGCCATGTGTGTACCTATGCAACAATCTTGCATGTTCTTCACATGTACCCCCAAACCTAAAATGCAATAAAAAAATAATAGTCATTCAACATTGGGGGGAAAAAACAACAGTGCCGGACGCAGTGGTTCATTCCTGTAATCCTAGCACTTTGGCAAGCTGAGGCAGGCAGACCACATGAGCCCAGGGATTTCAGACCACCTGGACAACTTGGCAAAACCCCATCTTTACAAAAAAAGCTACAAAAAGCTGAGCATGGTGGTGCGCACATGCACTCCCAGCTATATGGGGGTGCAGGGTGGGACGTGGGGAGGGCTTAGGTGAGAGGATCTCTTGAATCTGGGAGATAAAGACAGCAGTGAGCCATGAGCGAACCACTGCACTCCAGCCTGGGCGACAAAGTGAGATCCTGTCTGAAAAAAAAATAGGAGCATATGTCCACAATACAGATATAAGGACTTGTGTCTGGAATGTAAAAAACTCATAACTCAGTAAAAGAAAAAAGTAAAAATAAGCAAAAGATTTTAACAGATGCTTCACGGAAAAATACATATGGATGGCCAGTGAATACAGGAAAGGATGCTTAAGATCATTAGTCATTAGGGAAATGCAAATCAAAACCATAAAGAGATAAGCACTTCACATCCAGTAGCATGGCTAAGAAAAACAACATGATAAATGTTAGGGAGGATTGGAGAAATTAGAACACATGCATTGCTAGTGGGGCTGTAAAATAGTGCAGCCACTTTGGAAAAGTTTGGCATATCTTCAAAATACTAAACAGTTACCGTATGACCCATCAATTCCACTGTAAGCATAAACCCAAAAGAACTGAAAATATATATCCATGCAAGAACATGTAGATGAATGTTCAGTCTTATTTGTTGTAACCCAAAACTGCAATAAACACAGTAAGCACAATAGATCTGTGAATGGAAAATTGTGGTATATGCATATAATGGACTACTAAGCAATAAAATGTAACAAAATAGTGACATAACTAACAGCATATGAAAATCTCACAAATATTCTAAGTCACAAACAAAAGTACTGGCTAGGTGTGGTGGCTCATGCCTGTAATCCCAACATTTTGGGATACCGAAGCAGGCGGATCGCTTGAGCCCAGGAGTTCAATACCAGAGTAGGCAATGTGGCGAAACCCCCTCTTTACAAAAAATACAAACATTAGCCAGGTATAGTGGTGCGCACCTGTGGTCCCAGCTACTCAGGAGGCTGAGGTCAAAGTGTGGTCCCAGCTACTCAGGAGGCTAAGGTAAAGGATCGCTTGAGTCAGAGGAGGTTGAGGCTACAGTGAGCCATAATTGTGCCACTGCACTGTATCCTGGGAAGAGCATGAGATCCTGTCTCAAAAAAGAGACTACATACTATGTGACTCCATTTATAAAATTCTAGAAAACATCGTAGTGACAGGAGATAAATTAGTGGTTTCCTCAGGCTGAGGGTGGGAGAGCAACTGACTGCAAAGAGACCATAAGGGAAATATTGGGAATAATCTGTATCCTGATTGTGGTGAGGCAGGAGAATAGGGTCTGGAGGCAGGGAACTAAGGCCAATTCATGCTATCAGAGGCTACCCCCTCTTCAGCCCCTCCTTTTAATGTTGCTGTGTGGCAATTGCAGCCCTTCCTTTTTAGGGATGGCAGTTGAACCACCCCTGGCTAATTTTTGCATTTTTGGTAAAGATGGGGTTTCACCATGTTGGCTAGGCTGGTCTGGAACTCTTGACCTCAGGTGATCTGCCTGCCTCAGCCTCCCAAAGTTTTGAGATTACAGGTGTGAACCACTGTGCCCGGCCAAGTTGATTTTTCAAATGTTCAGAAAATCAGGGATTGCTGGGAAAGGAGAAAATCTGCAGCTCCAAGTGAATTTTAATAACAGTAGTTACTGCTGATTCTTGCAGCTCATCCCCATTTATACTGCTTAACGTGAGGTAGCCCGGGCTCGAGTGCAAATGATTAATTTAAACCCTTTAATGATTAGAAATTTTCATTTTTTTTAATCAACTCTTTGAGGAAATTAGTATCTTCCAGTCTATAGTGAAAGGAGCTCGGGTTTGGAAATTTTAAGTTACTTGACCAAATGAAGCTTGTAAATGGTGAGGCCTCATCTGAAAAATAACTAGCAATTTTGTGGCAGAGATTGAATAAGATAGTGTCTGGCATATAGTTTTGGGGGAATCTTAAAAAATTAACCATTCTAGTATTAGAAAAATATTGCTGACCAGGCACAGTGGCTCACGCCTGTAATCCCAACACTTTGGGAGCCCAAGGTGGGCAGATCACTTGATTGAGACCAGCCTGGCCAACATGGTGAAACCTGTCTCTAATAAAAATACAAAAATTAGCCGGGCATGGTGGTGCATGTCTGTAGTCCCAGCTACTTGGAAGGCTGAGGCAGGAGAATTGCTTGAACCTGGTAGGTGGAGGTTGCAGAGAGCACACCACTGCACTCCAGCCTGGGGAATAGAGTGAGACTCAGTCTCAAAAAAAAAAAAAAAAAAAAAATACCTGTTTGTTATTCTTTCCAGAGATACATTTCCCCTTGGTCCTTCCTTCTCAGGACTGAGAAGAGCCTTCCTGGCTCCCTCTTTATCTTGCCATTGTGGGTTACACCGCTTTTAAGTGGAAATTAGAATCTAAAGGGAAGTAAATTGCTAAACAAGTCACATGTGGCATGTAAGTTGCATGTATTGTCCCATTTAATTTTCACAACTCAAGTGTTTATTCCTTCTGTGTTGTGAGTTCAGAATGACTTGTCCAAGGTTGTACAATAAGATGTGATGGAGCTGGGGTTCAAATCCCGATCACTTTGGCTCTAGTGTCTGCACTTTTTCAGCTACCTCTTACCTCTACATCTAGCTGAGGATATTGGAATGATTCTGACTGTAATGGGAAAGCATGAGAAATTGTAGGTGAGGCCCTGGCATCAGTTACAAATGCTATAGGCACATAAGAAATCAGAAAGTATTTTCTTAACATTCACTCATTCACTGTGCCCACATTATGCTGATTACATGTCTAGCCCTGCCTGGGAATAGATTACAACCTCAAGGAATCAGATACATGACTTGTATTTTCTGAAAACTCTAGGATGTTTATTTCTAGAACTCCAGGACTTAAGGTGCAAACTCACCAGCCTTGCTTACCTCAAGCCTGATCTGAGGCTAGCCATAATTCTGGTAAAGAACACACTACTTTGGCTAATTAGAAGTATTTTTAGGCCGGACACTGTGGCTCACCCCTGTAATGCCAACACTTTGGGAGGCTGAGGTGGGTGGATCACCTGAAGTCGGGAGTTCGAGACCAGCCTGACCAACATGGAGAAACCCCATCTCTACTAAAAATACAAAATTAGCCACCTGGGTATGGTGGCATGTGCCTGTAATCCCAGCTACTGGGGAGGCTGAGGTAGGAGAATCGCTTGAACCCGGGAGGCAGAGGTTGTGGTGAGCCAAGATCACACCATTGCACTCCAGCCTGGGCAGCAAGGGCAAAAGTCCGACTCAAAAAATAAGTTTCTTTATCTCTCCACTCCTTAACCTCTCTGTTCATTCCAGTGGCAATGACCATTGCAGAGCCATTTTCTATGTCCAGATTTTAAATGCTTTTATATGTGTGGGTATTCTCAATGTTCCCTACCTGTTTTCTAAACTCTACCTCTCACTGTCAAAGGAGAGTTCTGTCTTTTCTAATGTGATAGCCAAGTTTATGTGATAAAAAAGAAAAAACAAAGGAAAGAGAAATTGGACCATAAAGTCAAGAGGAAGGGCATACATTTTCTTTGCATGGCTAAGCCCAGATCATGAGAGTGTGCTTAATACCATTGAACTGTACACTTAAAAATTGTTAAGAGGGTAAATTCTATTACATGTATTTTAACACAATTAAAAATAAACTTAAGAGGGACCGGGTGCAGTGGCTCACACCTGTAATCCTCGAACTTTGGGAGGCCAAGGCACGCGGATCACTTGAAGTTAGGAGTTCAAGACCAGCCTGGCCAACCTGGAGTAACCCCATCTGTACTAAAACTACAAAAAAAAAAAAAAAAAATTAGCTGGGTGTAGTGGCAGGCACCTGCAATCCCACTGACTCAGTAAGCTAAGACAGGAGAATTGCATGAACCTAGGAGGCAGAGGCTGCAGTGAGCCAAGATTGTGGCAGTGCCCTCCAGCCTGTGTGACAGAGCAAAGACTCTGCCTCAAAAAAATAAAAATAAACAAAGTGGGGGAAGGGGCATGCTCGTAATAGTGTTGAGGACTGCTTGGAGGGTTGGAATGTTCACAAGACTCCAGTGCATCTAGAGAATGTGAGAGAATTGGGAAGAAGAATCCTTGGAGAAAGACTGCTGTGGCTACAAATGGAATATCCTTTAATGTCAATGAAATTTAGAATTATTTTAGATTCAGTATAGACCTTCTTTGAAAGTGACTCCCTGCATAGACCACCATATGAAACTTCTAGCTAGTAACAAGATGGATGCTACCATTCAAGAGGGAGTCATCAGTTGTGCCTTAGATTAAAACCAACATCCAAAAAATGATTTCCATTATAACTACCTATTGAACTCTTTGTTTTCCACCAAACTGGAATAACTGCAAAGTCCCAAAGAATCGTGGTGATAATACTAAACTGATAAGTGGGTTTTTTCCTTTTTTCTTTTATGGAATGCATTATTTGGGACTGTGTGTATGAACTGAAAACAAGGTAGCAACATGTTAGCCCCAGTCTTGGGCAAACTACTGTCACTGAGAGAGTTGTAGCTGAAGGGAATCCACAAAACCTACTTGGGCACTGCTAGAGACACTCAACTTTGTATGTCTGCCACCCCTGCCAGTGACAGATGATAACTGTTTTATGTAGTCAGATCTTTTTGTGCATTACATCTATTACGGGCCAGCTCCATGTCCATTCTGCCTGTGGTCAGTAACTCAATCACTGTGACTTGGTTTTTGCAAAAGGGAAAAGATGTATTTACAAGGGCACCAAGTGAGGTGAGAGAAAAGCTCTCAAATTTACCTCCCCATAGGTAAGTTTTAAGGGAATTTATGGGTTAGGGAAGTGGGGTGGCCTAAGGCATAGGAAAGGTGGCTGACGGTGGGGAAAAATGAAGTAACAGGTTCATTCTACACAAGCTAGAATGAACTAGTTGGGGTTCATGGCATTTCATAGAACATATGTACAGAAAATGGCACTCCTGGTTGGGCACAGTGGCTCATGCCCCTAATCCTAACACTTTGGGAGGCCGAGGCGGGTGGATCATGAGGTCAAGAGATCAAGACCATCCTGGCAAACATGGTGAAACCCCGTCCCTACTAAAAATACAAAAATTAGCCGAGCGTGGTGGTGCGCACCTGTAGTCTCAGCTACTTACGGGGCAGTAGAATCACTTGAACCCAGGAGGCAGAGGTTGCAGTGAGCCGGGATCGCACCACTGCACTCCAGCCTGGTGACAGAGAAAAACTCTGTCTCAAGACAAAAAAACAATAAATAAATAAATAAATAAATAAATAATGATAGTAACAGACTATACCCATTGAGTCAAATAGGAATTAACAAATCCATATTAATATAAATACAGAAATAACTTGAAATATTAATTTAAAAATGTTAAATTAATTGCATAAAATATTGATTAATTACAGAGAAAATAACTTTATAGTGATGAAGCCTGACCAACACACCTTAATCAAATTATTAAAGTAAACATTATTAATAATAAGACAAATCAAAATCATGTTTCACCTGATAGGATGTAATGAAACAAATTCAGCTGTTACATTCCACCAAACCCATAGCTGGAGCCCTCAGCAGGTGTTGGAAATATGCTTCTTGTTTTTCTCATTTATTGATTTTATTAAATGTTTATACAATATTAAAATATTTTAAGAACATATATACTGCTCCATATTTCAAAGGTTTTTGGTAGATTTATAAAACCACTTGAGTACTTCAAAAAGTTCATTAGTAAGACAAATGAAGTACTTGAAAAAACAAATTGAATTGATTAAATTTATAGATGCAGAATTAAAGTATTTAATTAAGTTTTTTCTTTATTTTTTTGAGACACAGTCTTACTCTGTCATCCAGGCTGGAGTGCAGTGGGGTGATCTCAGCTCACTGCAGACTCCACTCCCAGTTTCAAGCAATTCTCATGCTTCAGCCACCCGAGTAGCTGGGATTACAGACATGCACAATGACATCCAGCTAAATTTTTTTTTTTTTCATTTTTAGTAGAGATGGAGTTTCGCCATATTGGTCAGGCTGGTCTTGAAGTCCTGGACTCAAGTGATGCAGCTGCCTCGGCCTCCCAAAGTCCTGGGATTATAGGCATGAGCTACCACACCCAACCTTAAGTTTTTAAATTGACAGCAAAGTGTTTAAAGATCCCTTTAAATTGTTAAAATTTGCTAACTTGTAAACAAATTAATTTTGTAATCTATACTTAAGGCTTAAGAAAAAATGCATTTATAACTTCAAACAACAGTTTTAAAACCAAAGTAAATCCCTGTACAATTTTTGTTTGGTCATAAAACCTACATTCTTGGGCATCATAAAATTCACATTTAACAAAAATAAGAAAAACAAAATTCTGATGAAAGATTATTAAAGCTCCTACTTGCTTTTTCTTAAGGAAGTGTTGCAGCAAGAATATGCTTTATGCATTCTGTGATGAGCAGCAAATAAGTGTCACTAATTGACATGGCATTTACAGTCCCCATGCCACCACCTACTGCATTCCTCCCAGGATTGCTCCTTCAAATGGCAGAGTCTCTACGGTTGCTTCCTCAGAGCCCAGAAATTAACTCCTCACATGCTGTCTTTTTTGTTGCTAGTCTATGGTGGGATTCAGATCAGTTTTTCTCTCCAACCAAAAAATGCTACTCCTTAGTATCCTACACTACCATATGTCATACTAAATGTATTTGAAATCACAGATTCAGTATCAGATACTGTAGTGTAAGTTGATTATGCATTTTCTTGAAATTTTAGTGCAAAGTTATAAAGTCCTTAGTTAACAGAGAAACAACTGCAGTTGCAAGGATTGCATTTCCTTTACTAAAACAGACACATAAAACTGATTTTTAAGAAATGAACTAAATGTTTTCTTTATTGAATTGGCCCTCAAGTAAGAAAGGATGCTCATAGCTGCTAACTTGAAGGCTATAGAGAAAGAAACATATTTTCATATCATGTATGTTTCAGATTGATACATTAAATTGCCATTTTTATAGGGAACATGGTCAAGTATAGGCAAATTTTTCAATCTAATAATTAGATAATTCCATGCTTATTAGTATCTAAACGGAAATGTGTTATAATTGTTGGGCAACATGCTTCTTTTTTCTTGTTTGAGGTGGAGTCTCCCTCTGTCGCCCAGGTTGGAGTGCAGTGGTGCGATCTTGTTGCAACCTCCTCCTGCTGAGTTCAAGTGATTCTCCTGCTTCAGCCTCCTGAGTAGCTGGGATTACAGGTGCCCGCCATCATGCCCGGCTAATTTTTGTATTTTTAGTAGAGATGGATTTTCGCCATGTTGGTTAGGCTGGTCACGAACTCTTTACCTCTGGGGATCCGCCTGCCTCGGCTTCCCAAGTGCTGGAATCACAGGCATAAGCCACCGTGCCCTGCTGCAACATGCTTCTTGTACAGCTTGCAGAACCATGAGCCAAACAGATCTCCTTTCTTTATAAATTACCCAACCACAGGGTATTTCTTTATGGCAATACAAATGGACTAAGACAGTGCATGGTTCTGGGTTAAATCCCTTCCTGTAAAGGACATTATTTGGGAAAACTTGAACAGAGTTGAGTATGGATGCCAATAATGCTACCATGTTAATTTCCTGACTTACAAAGATACAAGAGAATGTTCTTGTTTGAAGGATATATTAAGAACTGAAAGGGTGGCTGTACTCCCAGCACTTTGGGAGGCCAAGGTGGGCATATCACCTGAGGTCAGGAGGTGGAGAACAGGCTGGCCAACGTGGTGAAACCCCACCTCTACTAAAACACATACAAAAATTAGCTGGGCGTGGTGGTGAGCACCTGTAATCCCAGCTACTCGGGAGGCTGAGGCAGGAGAGTCACTTGAACGTGGGAGGTGGAGGTTGCAGTGAGCCGAGATTGTGCCATTGCACTCCAGCCTGGTGGCAGAGAGACTCTGTCTCAAAAACAAACAAACAAACAAAAAATAAAAAAATAAAAATAAAGAAAAAAAAGCAAAAGAGTATCATGTTATCTTTGTATTCTTGAATGGTGCAGAAAAAGATGTATGAACAACTATTCTGTAGGTTTGAGCTTGTTTGAATGAATTTTTCTAAAAATCACAATCTTGTATATTTTTCATACATAAAAATACAGTTTCTGGGGCTGAAAAAAGTGGTCATATGAAAGGCTATGAATATTTCAAATCTCGACAGAATTGCCAACTTGCCTTCCAAAAAGGTAGTGCCAATTTATATTACCATTATGAGATATTGGTTGGAACACATCTGACAAATATCACATTTACTAATAAATATCTACTAACAAATATCAATGTACATTTAAAAAATATCTCACCTCCAAACCAAAATTATAAACATACTTACCCTGCACACACAGTGAGTTCACAAATCATGCTATTTTTAAGTCTTTCATGGTTAATGTTGTGAAACTAACCATGTGTCCAATGTGGGATTTGAAAGCTATCTTCATATTTAACAAGTATCAAATATAGAAATTATATCTCACATCAAAGCAATTAATTGATTTTTTAAAATTCTAATGAATTTTGTCATACACTGATCTGAAGAGCTTTTCAGTTAAAAAGTGCTGGAGAATTCGGTGATAACATGTTTGGGAAATAGAAGCTTTTCTCACGTCTGTTCCTGAATCAGTCCTCACTGCCCAGACATTGAACTTATTAGAAAAAGACTTTGGAAAAATGGACTTGTGTATGCTCAAAGAGTTAAAGGAAAATAGGGATAAAGAACAAAAAGAAATCATTTTGTTCCTACATAAAACTAGGAACAAAATGGCAATATCAATAAAAAGATAGAAATTATTAAAAAGAACTGAAGAGAAATTCTGAAAATGAAAAGTATAACAAATTAAACATTCACTATAGAGGTTTAACAGCATATTTGAGCAGACAGAAGGTGAAATCAGTGAACTTGAAGATAAAACAATTGGAATTATGTAGTGTGAGGAGCAGAAAGTAAATGAAAAAAGTGAACAGAATACAGGCATACCTTGGAGATACTGCAGGTTCCATTCTAGACCATCACAATAAAGCAATAAATCATAAAGCAAGTCATGCAATATTTTTGGTTTCCCAGTGAATATAAAACCTATATTTAGAGGGTGGGCTTCAAGATGATTGACTACAGGCATCTGGTAGTCACCTCATTCACAAAGACCCAAAAATGGCAAGTATATAATCACATTTGAATAAATCATCTAAGAGAGGACATATAATTCAACAGAGAAGTGATAGAAAACACCTAAGGCAAGGACGCAGAGGGAAGCAAAGTAGCCTGCTCAGCCACTGGAGACTGGCTGAGAACCCAGAGAAGCACCCCAATGTGAGGAAAGGGTGAGAGAGAGATTTCCTAGCAGTTCACATTTCCACCATGGTCTCCTGCAATCCTAGCATGGGAAAAATCCTCAACCCTCACAGGCCCTAAGACCAACATAGTAACTGCCTGGAAACCACATGATGGCATTGCTACAGAGAGGTAGCATACGCTGAGTCTCACACACACCCTGAGTCCTAAGTATCAGCAGCACAGTGCCACTTGAGAGCCCAAACCCTACCAAACTTCACCCTGCACTGGGACTCAATAGCTCCTGCATATCCACATGTCAGGAGCCCCACTGACAGGCATGCTTGGCCCACCACTGCCACTCCTGGGGCCCACGGGCCGGCCCACCTGGAATTCCCATCTCCAGCAAAACTACCACAGTCTACACTAACAACCGTTCTCTAAGCCACTGAGGAAATCACAGGTACCACTGAAACTGCTTACAGCTGAAGAAATTATATGGAGACTGCCTGCATCCAGAATAAAAACTAAAGTGCCTTACTCGGGCCGGGCGCAGTGGCTCATGCTTGTAATCCCAGCACTTTGGGAGGTGGGTGGATCACCTGAGGTCGGGAGTTCAAGACTAGCCTCGCCAACATGGCAAAACCCCATCTCTACTAAAAATACAAAAATTAACCAAGCGTGGTGGTAGGTGCCTGTAATCCCAGCTACTCAGGAGGCTGAGGCAGAGAAATCACTTGAACCTGGGTGGCGGAGGTTGCAGTGAGCCCAGATCCCACCAGTGCACTTCAGACTGGGCAACAGAGTGAGACTCTGTCTCAAAAAAATAAAATAAATTGCCCTACCTGGCCAGGTGCAGTGGCTTATGCCTGTAATCCTAGCACTTTGGGAGGCCAAGGCAGGCAGATCACTTGAGCTCTGGAGTTTGAAACCAGCCTGGGAAACATGGTGAAACCCAGTCTCTACAAAAAATACAAAAATTAGCCAGATGGTGTATGCCTGTGGTCCCAGCTACTTGGAAGGCTGAGGTGGGAGGATTGCTTGAGCCTGGGTGGTAAAGGTTGCAGTCAGCTAAGATTGTGCCACTGCAGTTCAGCTTGGGCAATAGAGCCAGATCCTGTCTTGATAATAATAATAAAGTGTCCATTAAAAGTAATGGCAAAAGCAGCAATTACTTTTGCACCAACCTAATAACTTTTTTTGTATAATGAAATGTGTTGACATTTGGAAGATCTGCGAAACTCGGTGAACCAATATTTTTCAACTGGCCAATGCATGATGTTACAAAATCATGTGTGATAAAAGAATCCATTCAAAGTGCAATGTAGACCAATGTATTTTATGTAATAGAGTAGAAAAAGTTCTCCTATATGGTTTCAGATTGTACACTAACGAAAGTATCCCTTGTTTGACTTGTATCTAACAAAAACAACATATACAACAGATTAAATATAGAAGCAAATATGAGAATTCAGCTTTCTAGTAAGTCAGGAAAGAAACAAAAACAAAGCTACTCCTTAATAAATTTTTTTCTTTTGTAAAATATATTTAATTCTCATTAAAATTTTATGTTAACATGTAATGGCAATTTTATGAATCCTTGTGTTATTAACGTGTAAAACAAAATAATATTTTTAACGTTTCAGTAGCGCAGGGAGTGGAACACTTGTAACCTAATTTACAACCCTCTCACCGTTGAGCCATTGGTGTCAAGTATTTTAATTTTTTTTATAATTTAAAATCTGCAAGTGCCTGAGCTCAGGGACTGTGCCAGGAGAGCCTGAGCTTCCAGGTCACCTTAGCACGCCCCCTCCCGGTGGCCTTTGATCAGAACCCTGCAGCGTGGGAGTAACTCCTCGCAGAGGCCTCTGGGAGTTATAGTTTTCGCCTTCGAATATCAATGACGCAATTCCTGTGCGACATCGTAACAGCCTCCATTGCTCGGCGCCGGCGGTGAGAGCCTTGTATGGCGTTCATCACCGTTTGTGGTCACCCGGTCACCTGAGACTGGAGTGGCCGCGAACCCTTCTGGCTACTATTCTGCTGCCCATTCAGGGTTTGGAGGAGCCGGAGGTGCGGAATTCCTCCAGTTTCAACGCGGCGGGACGGGACAGAACTAATCTCTTCTGCTGCAGACCTGGGACGGTTGCGTGACCCTAACCTGTGTGTTGGTGGGGTGGAGATTTTGAATCCCGTAGCTGTGGGAGGGAAGGAGTCTCGGCTCCAAGAATGGCAGGCAGCCCTGGTGCCTCGGACCCTCCCGCTCTGGGTTTGGGGACTGCAGGGAGACCGCTTTCTTCACCGTGCTCTCTCTCCTAGCATCCCTCGCGTCCTGTCACCTCCAGCGAGGCACACGAAACTGACCGTAGGGATGGCCACCAGGGTCCGGACAGCTTCTGTTTGGGTGAGTAGGAGTTTTCGCTCATTCTTGAAAAGCTCTCCCTGAATGCCAGCTTGTACCCACTTTATCTCTTCCGGAGTCTGAATTTGCCGGGAGCTTTCTCGCCCCGCCGCTGTTCCAGGCAGCTGGATTCGTTTAGAGCATGTTAGGCTTTCCAGAAATGCTTCTTGTCATCAGACTTCCTTTTTTCCTCCTTTCATCAGTCTCTTTTCTGACAACTTTGTACCCTGAACTTTGAGTTAAACAAGGGGTACTCACACATCTTTCAGTTTTTTCAGCCTGCATTTACACTGAGTGTCTTCTGTGTCTGGGATCTTTGAGTCTTATTTTGGAAATTACAAACTTTTTTATTCACTTGTTCAACATCTTTGTTTATTGTATTTTGTTTTCTAGACCCTGGGGCAGGTGCTAAAAATGCAAAGATGGGTTGCTCATCATCCCTGTCTTGAAGAACAGTGGTCTGGTGGGGATGGTAGACAAGAAAAACGCAATGACAAGTTAATGAGTGCTCTGGGAGCAGGCTGTGGAAGTATACGGGGGCATGCAGAAATTGGTCAGTTTGGGAAGTAAGGATACCCCCTAACTCCCAAATGCTTCAATGACTAAGAGATTCTTAAACTTAGGTTTGAAAGATGACAAACCTAAAGTAGACAATTGATTAAAACCAGCCTAGGAAAAAGAAGTAACGTGCACATTTGAGAGGCTTGAAATGACCTCATACGGTGAACTTTGGGCACTTTAGGGTTGCTGAAATGTAGACTTTAATGCTGATATTAGAGGTGTGTATTAAAAAATGAGGCTAGAGCCATAAGCCTAAGATCATTGAGGGCTTCGAGGACCCCATTAGAAACTTGGATTTTATCATATAGGGCAGGCTGTCCCCAACCCCCAAGCTTCAGACTGGTACCGGTCTGTGGCCTGTTAGGAACTGGAATGCATGGCAGGAGGTGAGTGGCAAGTTAGTGAGCATTACTGCCTGAGCTCTGTCTCCTATCAGAGGCTGCATTAGATTCTCATCGCAAAAACCCTATTGTGAACTGTGCATGCGAAAGATCTAGGTTGTGTACTCCTTATGGGACTCTAAATAATGCCTGATGATCTGAGGTGGAACAATTTTATCCAGAAGCCATTGCTGCCCCCCGCCCCCACTCCCTGTGCATGGAAAAATTGTCTTCCACAAAACTGGTCCCTGATTGGGGACCACTGATACAGGGGAAGGAGTCTACTTATTGCAGTGTTTTCACAAAGGATTTGAGGGTAGAACAGTCTACAGTCTGCAGCAGGTAAGAGAATACAAGGATTTAAGTAAATTAGTGGTTTTGAGAAAGGAGAGGAGGCGGCCAGGTGCAGGGGCTCATGCCTGTAATCCTAACACTTTGGCAGGCCGAGGCAGGCTGAACACCTGAGGTCAGGGGTTTGAGACCAGCCTGGCCAACATGGCAAAACCCTTTCTCTGCTAAAAATACAAAAATTACCTGGGTATGGTGGCGCATACCTGTAATCCCAGCTACTCGCGAGGCAGAGTTCAAGGAGAATCACTTGAACTCTGGAGGTGGAGGTGAGCCAGGATTGTGCCACTGCACTCCAGCCTGGGCAACAGAGTAAGACTCCATCTCAGGGGAAAAAAACGGAGAAAGGAGAGGAGGTAAAGAGGCAGAAGCATAACTAGCTGGGTGCGGTGATAAGAGAGAGGCAGAAAAGCCAGGGTTGACAACTGGAGTTCTGCTCTGTAGGCCTGGGTTGGGAGTGTCACCATTTGCTGAGTAAGTGAAGACTATCAGAACTGTGTTTGGTAGAGGTGGGTAGATTTCAGTTTTATATAGATTGTACCCTCTAGGTAGAGGTTGCTAGTGGGGAAATGGGCAGGCACGTTTCTCAAGAAAAAGATCTGGATGGGGTTGCACAAATTAGGTGTGGCAAAGTAGCTCAGGGAGAATGTGTGCCGCCAGAAGAGACTGAGGACAGTGGTCAGGGAAATGACAAGAGAAGCAGGGAGGAGGTGCTGGAGACTGAGATGGAACCCAAGAACAGTGAGAGAAAATAGGGGAGAGACATGTAATTCACAGTTAAAGAAAAGGAAACCTCTTAACGAAAAGGAAACAAATGCTTGTCAAGTGACATGTATGAGAGAGATCAAGTAATACTAGATGAGGGTCTTTGTTTGTGCTGCGGTAATAAAATATCAGAGACTGGGTAACTTACAACAGATACTTTCTTACAATTCTGGAGGCTAAGAAGCTGAAGATCAAGGTGTGGCAGATTTGGTATCTGATGAGGGCTGCTCTCTGCTTTCAAGACGGCACTTTCTTGCTGTACCCTTGCATAGTGGAAGGGGAAAAGGGAAGAATGCTGTATCCTCACATGGCCGAAGAGATGGAAGGGCCAGGCAGCCCTCTGAAACCTCTCTTAAGAGGATATTAATCCCATTTGTGAAGGAGAGCCCTCATGACTTATTCACTATTTAAAGGCCCCCCTCTTTTTTTTTTTTTTTTTTAACGGAGTCTCGCTGTGTCGCTGAGGCTGGAGTGCAGCTAGGATCACAGGCACACACCACCACGCCCAGCCAGTTGGACCCACCTCTTAATACCACCACAATGGGGGTTAAATTTCAATATGAATTTTGGAGGGATGCAACCATTCAAACCATAGCAGTCATAAAAAACCTAAATTGAATTTAGTAGTGATGGGCCAGGCGTGGTGGCTCATGCCTGTAATCCCAACACTTTGGGAGGCTGAGGTGGGTGGATCATCTGAGGTCAGGAGTTCGAGACCAGCCCGGGCAACATGGCGAAACCCTGTCTGTACTAAAAGTACAAATACTAGCCGGGCATGTTGGTGGGCACCTGTAATCCCAGCTACATGGGAGGCTGAGGGAGGAGAATCGCTTGAACCCAGGAGGTGGAGGTTGCAGTGAGCTGAGATCGCACCACTGTGCTCCAGCCTGGGTGACACCTCTGGCTCAAAAAAAAAAAAAAAAAAGAATTTAGTGGTAATGGTAGTGGTGACTGTTGCTGGCAATCTTTCTACAGCAGAGTGTGAACATATACGTGCGAAGGGTAAGCGAGAAAGGTGAAGGGCTGGGATGGTGAGACCAGCAACTGACAGCAGAAATGGGAATGAAGCAGTAGAAACAGTAGTATAGAGTCAGGCAAGGTGCTCTGTTGTAATGGGAAGAGAATGGTAGTTTGAGGAAAATCCAGTAAGGTGCCTTCATACAAAATCAATATAAAAATCAATAGGCTTTTAATTTATTAGTATCTATAAGTGAATTTTTCTATTTACAGTGGCAATATAGGAAATACAGAGGACTTATATAAAGAGAGTTTTCCAACTTCATTAATACTAGTCAGCATTTATAGAGTGCTTATTATGTTCCAGCCACATATCTAAGCACTTTATAGATACTAACTTTAATCCTTACAGCAGCCTCATGAAGAAGGCACTGATGTGAAGCCCTACTTTGCAGATGAGGAAATCATGACAAAGAGAAGTGATTTGCCAAGATCACACAGCACATAAGTAGCAGAAGAAAGACAGAATTAAAACCAAGACAACCAGGCCCCAAACTCTTGAGTTCTTAACTGCAGTATATACCCTCTCAAGATAAATATCACCCTAATAAATACAAATCATACCCCTTGGTTTTTGAAGTATTCATTCATCTGATGATTAATTTAGCACCTACTGTGTGCTAGGCTTCCTTTTAGGTGCCAGCTTGTGATGGTGAATGAGACCGATGGAATCCATGCTGTTGGGAGGGAGATAGATGCCAAATAAATGTTGAAGAAACTACTCACAAGTAAAAAGAAAACATCAGAGTTTTGTAACACACAGCATTAAAGTTGGTTAATGTGAAAGAATGAGTGAGGGCTACTTATAGCTTGGGTGCTCAGGGAAGGCCCCCACTAAGGAAGTGACATCTAAGCTAAGTCTAAGTTACAGTAGCAAGCCAGCCTTGGGAAGAGTAGGTAGAAGAGCATCCAGGATGGGAACAGCCAGGGCCAAGGCCATGAGGCAGGAGAAGTTTGGTGCCTTCATAACCTGGCAGGAAGGCCTTTGTGGCTGGGGGTAGGGAGTGAGAGAGGAGAGCAGATGAACACAGATGGCCAGAGGCCGCATCAGCCTAGGAAACCATGGGGTTGGAGAGTGGATGTGGTGCTGAGAAAGGGAGCAACATGATCTGCTTAGGATTTCCAAAGACCCTTCTGAGTAGAGAACAGGTTGTAGGTGGGCAAGAGTAGACACAGGAAGAGGTGGGAAACGAGACTGATTAGATCACCACAGTGGTTCAGACAAGAGACAGCAAGGATTTTGTCTATGGTGGTAGAAATGGAGACTGGTCAGAGTTGAGGGATGTTTGAAGCTAGAGTCCTCTTTTTTTTTCCTGTTTTAAACTCTGTCTTGATGGAGTTATAAGAGTCCTCTTTTCTAAGAAACAGTATATGCTTTTCATCTTACTGATTGTCATTTTGTAGCGTGGTTGCTTTTCATTAAGTATTCCTGGGGTTTTTGTTTTGTTTTGCTTTCTTTTGCCATTTCAACCAAGTGTTATTGCCCAGTGTCTACTATGTATTAGGTTCTGTGCTGAATCTTTTATTAGGTATTACTACCTTAAACCCTCAGAGTAGCCCCAGGTGGGGAATCCTGTTATTCCCCTTTGATGGATAAGGATGCTGAGGCCCAGAAAGGGGGGTAGTTGGAAGCCCAGGTGGCACCCCTGGTGAATGTAGAGCCAGGACTTGAACCCAGACGGTCTGGCTCTACATGCATTTTTCTGGCCTGTGCACTGTATTTAGTCTCTGTATGTACGTTGAGGATTTCTCAAGAGTCAGAGATTCTAGGATCCTAGATCCTGAAATGCAGAGTGAAATGTAGAGTGGGTAGAGTGTGCCCACTGTAGAGAGAGAAGGCTCTGAGATATAAGCTGTTGGTCTCCAGGGAATTATCTTAATGTCCATTAACTGGTAAATGATGAAACATGATGGAATACTATTCAGCAACAAAAGGAACAAACTATCAGTACATACTATGACAAGCATAAACCTTGAAAGCAAGCATTATGTGAAGTGAAAAAAGCCAGCCACAAAATACTAGATATTATATGATCCCATTTATATGGGAAACACATGCATGTACATATACTTGCAGTCCCCTTCTTTTTTTACACAAAAGCTAGCTTTCTGTATGTACCATTTTTCCCTCGTCGTTATCACTAAGAGTATATATTGATCATGATATTGTAGCAATACTGGTACATAGAGGTTGTTGACTACCTCTTCCCTATCTCTGTCACCTTTATAGTGGCTGTACAGCTGTCCCATAGTGTTTTCAAC
This sequence comes from Alouatta palliata, assembly GCA_004027835.1. NCBI lineage: Eukaryota > Metazoa > Chordata > Mammalia > Primates > Atelidae > Alouatta > Alouatta palliata. The sequence goes on along the minus strand of PVKV010029110.1, from coordinate 4,731 downwards.
CAGTTCTGTAGTCATAGATATTTGAGTTATAAAAATGCCTCTGTGAAGAGACTTTTCATAAGTCATTTCATTCATTGTTTCTTTTTCTGATTTTTTATTCCTTTTTCTTTTAGGCTTTTCGCACTTTTTACCTGTGCTGCCTTCTAGGTCCTTGGTGCTTTTTTGTGTTCCTCCTAATTTAATTTTCATTTCTGAATTTTTTTTCCTAATGTATTTGTTCTGATATTTTTCATTTCACATTTTTCAGTTGTCTAAGCATCTACTTTCTAGGCTCTTTTATTTTTTATATATCCTTTCAAAGTTTTGTTTTTCTAATTTCTTTTACTGTATTTTAAAATATTATGTTTCAGTTTCTGTGTGGTCAGATATTTTGGATGTTTTTACTGTCTGTTGCAGCCTCATTTGGTTCTTTTTCCTTTATAATAATGTAGTATGGGTATCCCTGCTGCCCTCCCAAACCGGCCTATTAAGATGCCATTTGCTTTGTGGCAGGAAGTCCCTGTTTGGAGGCTAGGACGAGCCAGGACAAGCCAGGACATCTTTCTTGAGCTTCGCTGTTTCAGGGTTCTGCCTCTATTTTTATCATGAAGGGCCAAAACATGACCTGAACTCTTGGTGCTAAGCCTTGTCAGGAAGCCGTTTCTTTTCTGCCTCTTACCCTGCATTTCCTGAAGTTAAACGTGCCTTCTTTTCTAATGTGTTTCTCTCACATGTATGTGATATATTTGGTTTTTGTTGTTGTGTTTGAGATGGCGTCTCACTCTATCACCCAGGCTGGAGTGCAGTGGTGTGATCTTGGCTCACAGCAACCTCTGCTTCCCAGGTTCAAGTGATTCCTGCACCTCAGCCTCCCTAGTAACTGGGATTACAGGTGTGCCACCACACCTGGCTAGTTTTTGTAGTTTTAGTAGAGACAGGGTTTCACCATATTGGCCAGGCTGGTCTGGAACTCCTGACCTCAGCTGATTCCCCGACCTCAGCCTCCCAAGATGCTGGGATTACAGGCGTGAGCCACCATGCCCAGCCTGATGTATTTTGTTGTTAAATAATTTTTGTAATAAGCTTTCTCTGAATCCTTCCCTCTTATTGTCTAAACCTTCTCTCCTGCCTCCCTCTTACTCACAGTATTCTCTGTTTTCTTCTGTCTGGCCCTTCTCTCTCCTGTTCTTCTCACTGTGAGTTCCCTCTCTCTGCCTGAGTCTTATTTTCTCTCTTCTGTTGCTGCTCAGTTTGGTCTGTGTCTTTGACAGCTTTCCCTCAGAGTGAGGATCTGTGCTTCTGGAAGGAACTATATGCCCATTAGTTCTCAGATTTTCTTTAGATGGTCACAGCACTGTTTGGTCACTTAGTGACTTTAGGAATATTTTTTCACAGCCATCTGCAGCTCTGATCCTGAGAGGAATTCAGCCTGTTGTTTCTTGTAAAACTTGCTTCCTCAGTGCTGGCTCATGCCTATAATCCCAGCACTTTGGGAGGGTAAGGTGGTGGGATCACCTGAGGCCAGGAGTTCAAGACTAGCCTGGGCAACATAGCAAGACTCCATCTCTACCAAAAAAAAAAAAAAATGAGCTAAGCATGGTGTTGCTTACCTGTAGTCCCAGCTACTCAGGAGGCTGAGGTGGAAGGATCACTTGAGTATGGGTGGTCGAGGCTGCAGTAAGCTGTGATCACCACTCAGCCTGGGTGACAGACTGAGACCCTGTCTCCAAAAAAAGAAAAATGTTTCTTGATTGCTTAGATTCTACCAGGGGGAGGATACTCGCCTCCTAGGGATACCTGTTTATTGGTGACTTTGGAGATCTTACAGCAAAGTGACCCATCAGAATCTCCCCTCAACTCCCACTCCTTACTGCGTTTGTGGTTGGTCACATCTACCCGTATCATGCGACCCTGTTACCTAGTTTGTTTTTGTTTTTATATTATTAATATCATGGTTTTAAAAAATTCTTTTACTGTTCTGTTAAGTCTCTTTTGTTTTGGTTAGGAGTAAGCAAGACTCAGAGAGGTGAAGTGAGTTGTTCACGGATATCTAGATGGTGAAAGAGAAACTTGGATTGAAACGCTGTTTCATTCAGAAATCTCATACTGAAGTATAGTCACCTAAAACTGGGACTTGTTTACTCCCAAACACTTAGCATCATTTTCTCATTTAAGTGGCTGCCCAGAAGTTGTGTAAATATTTAGTGAATCTCAGGTGTGGTCACTGCACCTTTAGGGGTCTGGGGACCCGTGCAGAATCTGCGGGTGGAATTGCCATCTGCGTGCTGGATTCCCCGTGTGCACCTTGTCTCACCTTTGCCCTGTAGTGGCACCGCACACAGTCTACAGAACATGCAGTCCAGCCTGTGTGTGAGCATGATTCACCAGCCTAAGAAGACCAAGACTGGGGTCCACAGAAAATTACGCCGGCTAAAGTAAATTTGCTCTTGAGTCCACAGGTCCCACCTCTCCAAGAACAAAACAGTTCATGGGATAGGATCAGAAAGCTCCAAGATCAGGAATCCATCTTGGGCCAAGGGACTCCTGATCTGCAACGTCTTCCTGGAACACCCGGGCAGAAGCAGAAGAGTCACAGGACAGAGAAAGTTCTAGAGTGTCTATTTATTTCCCAAGAGCAGCCCGAAATCACCAAGTCCTGGGTGAGCTTCTCATTTGTTTATTCCTAGTGTTTTCTTTATTATTTTTCTGTTTCAGTGTGGAGAGGGATGGAGATCCTTAGGTCAAAGGGTTAAGTTAATCACTCCTCAGTTCAGTTGAAGATTCCCGCCCCCTGCTTTTTTTTTTTTTGAGACAGGGTCTTGCTCTGTCCCCCAGACTGGGGTGCAGTGTTACAATCATAACTCATCGCAGCCTCAAACTACCAGGCTCAAGTGATCCTCCTGCCTCAGCCTCTTGAGTAGCTGGGACAGCAGGCAAGTGCCACCACACCTGGCTGAAGTTTTTTATTTTTCGTAGAGAGGAGGTCTGGCTATGTTGCTCAGGCTGGTCATCAACTCTTAATCTCAAGCAGTCCTCCCGCCTCAGCCTCCCGAGTTGCTAAGATTACAGTCATGAGCCACTGTGCCTGGCCCATGGCCCTTTTATCATCACTGGTTCATGTGAGGTCCTTGTCTACCTTTATTTATATATTCTCTTATTTCCTCATACCCAATTTCCATCTCCTTCCCCATCCCCAAAAAGTTATTTTGTGTTTTATGTGTATCCTTTAAAAAAAAAAAATGTGTGTTTACAAAGTATGTATTGTTCTGGAAGCTTGTTAGAAATGCAGAATATCAGAGTTCATCTCAATGCCATTAATACCAGACTCTTCATTTTAACAAGACTCAGTGATTCATGCACATTAAAGTTTAAAACAAACGTGATATGAAGTCTATATTCAAACTTTTACCGGGGGTGCTTCTTTTACTTCGAATATTGGCTTGCTTTTTTACTCTCTTAATGCTTACTTTTGGTGAACGGTTATTTCTAACTTTTACTGACTCTGGGTTACAAATTTTTTTTCTTTTATTGCTAATGATTTTTGTGTCCTATTTTTTTTTTTTTTCCAAATCTCACCTTGAATTGTATCTTGTGTCCGATTTAAGAAATTTTTTTCTTATCCTAAGCTCATAAAGATTTTTTTCTTTGTTACTTTATTACTTTACCTTTCACTTTTAGATTTACAGTACATTAGGGATTGAGTTTAAATCCATGAACACAAGGTACCCCCATTATTTAGATCTTTGATTTTTAAAAATCAGTGTTTATATTGAGCATACAGATCCTACACAGATATTTTAGATTTATATGTAAATTCTTTCTGTTTTGTTGTTGCTGTTTTAAAGGGTATCAGTTTCTTAATTTCTTTTTTTTTTTTTTTTTTAGATGGAGTCTTGCTCTGTCACTCAGGCTGGAGTGCAGTGGCACAATCTTGGCTCACTACAGCCTCCGCCTCATGGGTCAAGCAATTCTCCTGCCTCAGCCTCCCGAGTAGCTGTGACTACGGGTGTGTACCACCACACCCAGCTAATTTTTGTATTTTTAGTAGAGACGAGGTTTCACCATGTTGGCCAGGCTCATTTCAAACTCCTGATCTCAAGTAGTCCACCTACCTCAGCCTCTTAAAGTGCTGGGATTACAGCTGTGAGCCATGGCACCCCGCCAATTAATTTCAAAATCAAATGATTTATTGCTGTTATATAGGCATGTAGCCAACTTTTATGTATTGAGCTTGTATCCTGTGACCTTGCTACATTCACTAGTTACTTCTAGGAACTTTCTTAGATTTTTTGGTATTTTCTTCATAAACAGTCGTGTCATCTTAATCTTTTCGTTGGCATCCTCAGTTTCCTTCTTACTCTCTCTATAATAAAGGACAATTTTATTTATTTCTTTCCAATCTGTATGCTGTTAACTACAAATTTTATGTCTTTTTTTTTTTTTTTTTTTGAGACGGAGTTTCGCTCTTGTTACCCAGGCTGGAATGCAATGGCGCGATCTCGGCTCACCACAACCTCCGCCTCCTGGGTTCCAGCAATTCTCCTGCCTCAGCCTCCCGAGTAGCTGGGACTACAGGCACGCGCCACCATGCCCAGCTAATTTTTGTATTTTTTTGTAGAGACGGGGTTTCATCATGTTGACCAGGATGGTCTCGATCTCTTGACCTCATGATCCACCCGCCTCGGCCTCCCAAAGTGCTGGGATTACAGGCGTGAGCCACCGCGCCTGGCCGTCTTTTTTTTTTTTTTTTTT
>PVKV010029109.1:0-24065 GCA_004027835.1 Alouatta palliata | reverse complement strand
ATCATTCTCAGCAAACTGACACAGGAACAGAAAACCAAACACCGCATATTCTCACTCATAGACGGGTGTTGAACAATGAGAACACATGGACACAGGGAGGGGAGCATATCACACTGGGGTCTGTTGGGGGGAAAAAGGGGAGGGACAGCGGGGGGTGGGGAGTTGGGGAGGGATAGCATGGGGAGAAATACCAGATATAAGTGATGGGGAGGAAGGCAGCAAATCACACTGCCATGTGTGTTCCTATGTAACAATCTTGCATGTTCTTCACATGTACCCCCAAACCTAAAATGCAATAAAAAGTATATATTATAATTAAAAAAAAAAAAAACCACAAAGAAAAAAAAAATCATTGTGTTTAAATTCTGACACTAAATCCTCTTTCTGATATAAAGTAAACTGAAGCAATTGTTTGATTACTGATTAAATTGTAGTATCAAGGTCTTCAGAGTCTTCTCTTCATATGCCAAGCACTTCAGTCTTTTCTGTTATCTTGTCTCTTTCTTAAACTTTAAGGATGAATAAGCATTGGGCATCATATTAATAGCTTAATAGCATTAATAGAATGTCTAATAAGCAAAGCAAATCTATTCTCAAATATAAGATTTGTCATCCAACTAAACTAATAAGCCTATGATGTCAAAATTATTTAGTAATCCATATTAATAACATAGCTTCACACATTAGGGAAGATGTATTCTGAATTTTTTCCTTTAAAATTAGAAGTTATTTATTCCTCATAAAAACAGAATTAATTATTAATTACGCTTTATATTCTCTTTAAATAAATATACATTTTGTCTTACCCACTTTCTTTCTGGTATCTCTCATCATGTTAATTACACTGTCATTACTTCTCATTTTTCTATACTTTCTCTTTTTTTCCTTCCATTGGAGCCCAGCCCCCGTCTGTTTACCCTGGTACAGATTTCTAACACAATAAGTATTCCTTATGCCTGCTGTTTTTCCTAGTAATTCATCTCTTCTTTCTAGATATAAATGCCAGTCTTAGTCCAAAAATGATGAATGCTAAGATATCAGTAGTACAGTGAGAGTTTTCATTCTTTTTTTTTTCTCTCTTTACTTGTAGCAAAAGGTTTGAATAGATCTAACCAGAGGTTCACAAGCTTCCTCTTATAACAAACATATACCTGGAAACCAGAATTTAGCTAAGTAGTCTTTGATTGTGAATTAAACCAATGCAATTAGCCTTTATTTGACTGCCTACTTGTTATTTTATTCTCATGAGAAACAACCAATAACTATTAAATAAAACTATTACTTTTTCTTTTGCATCATTATTTTAGAAATAAAATTATGTTTTATGCATTTTAAATAGTAGCATGAGATACAAAGTTAAATATTAGCCAATAAGGGATTATGCATTTGTGTGCTGTAATAAATTATGGCCCTCATTCTAAAAGGTTAATGTACCTTAAAAGCACCTAATTTTAAAATACGTTTTGGTAAGAAAAGGGCCGTTGAAACATACAGTTTTTAAAATGGTACTTCCATATGTTTTCCCTAAAAGTAGCATTGACATATGTGCATACAAATAAATTGGTATATATTTTTCTTATAATTAGAACACCAAGTTTATAATGTGAGTGAATGAAATACTCTGTACAAAGTAAACCAATGTAAATTTGGGGGCAATTTGTCACTGAGAATATTTATGTTCTTGAATTCTCAAATTACAGATAATTTTTTTAAAATTTCAGCCTCAGCCTTTCACATATATAGTCATTACTTATCAAAATGCAAATATTCATAGCTCATTTTTTCCTGAAAACAATCTAATCGACCTTAAAGAAATTAAAAAAAAAATCAGACTCATAGAAATGGCTTACTTTTCTAACTTAAAAGGATTGCCATCAAAGAAAAAAAGCAAAACAAAGAGAATGCTGTGTAAAAACTGGAAGCAAGGCTGTTGCTCTTGACTTCATGGTTTATTTGCTTTTTTTCAGACAGAGTCTCGTTGTGTCACCCCAGCTGGAGTGTACTGGCACCATCTCGGCTCACTGCAACCTCCGCCTCCCAGGTTCAAGCAATTCTCCTACCTCTGTCTCTTCAGTAGCTGGGATTACAGGCATGCACCACCATGCCCAGCTAATTTTTGTATTTTTTAGTAGAGACTGAGTTTCGCCATATTGACCATCATAGTCTCAAACTCCTAACCTTAGGTGATCCACCTGCCTCAGCCTCCCAAAGTGCTGGGATTACAAGCATGAGCCACTGCACCCAGCCCATTTGCTTTTATATGTCAAGCTCTTTTTCAATATTAAAAACACTTGTTTAAAAGTTTGACAAAATATTTCTTTGACTCTTAATTTATAACTATTTTTTGAAATTTTTGCATTAACAGAATCGTCTAAACATTTCCCAAATCTTCACAATATATTTTGCTTAGAGGAAAAAATCATTTCATCTAAATTTCCTCTTACTCAACACATTTAATTCAGATATGATAAAAATGAATCTATTATAATTAATAATGAATCTATTATAACCTAGAATTTAATCCAGATTCGTTAAGAATTTCATGAATGAATTAGACTTCTTTCAGATTGTATTCTAATGATTTATTTTATCAGATTAGATAGTTCTCACAATACCTAATAAAATAGACATTTAGCTCTGAAAAACCAATACTAATTCTGATCATCTTGGATAACATTTTTACCCTAAACAATTTTTTGTGATGTACAAGCTATTTTGAAGAGACCAGAGATGTACTGTTCAAGACCTATATGTATGCCTAACCTGCTACAATTACTCATAACTGAAACTTATTTGTTTCAAGTATATTTGATGTTCCGAAAATTGTCACCAGGCATTTTTGAAGTACCTACGTTTTCTGTAGTTTTTTGAAGCCTGGGTTCATTGTCACGTGCCAGAAAGATTTAGGACATGAGGAGTTTAGGAGCAGAGGTTTTTATTTTTATTTTATTTTATTTATTTATTTATTTATTTATTTATATATACTTTTTATTGCATTTTAGGTTTAGGGGTACATGTGAAGAACATGCAGGATTGTTACATAGGTACACACATGGCAGTGTGATTTGCTGCCTTCCTCCCCATCACTTATATCTGTTATTTCTCCCCATGCTATCCTTCCCCAACTCCCCACCCCCCGCTGTCCCTCCCCTTTATCCCCCTGACAGACCCCAGTGTGAGATGCTCCCCTCCCTGTGTCCATGTGTTCTCATTGTTCAACACCCGCCTATGAGTGCGAATATGTGGTGTTTGGTTTTCTGTTCCTGTGTCAGTTTGCTGAGAATGATGGTTTCCAGGTTCATCCATGTCCCTACAAAGGATGCAAACTCATCGTTTTTGATGGCTGCATAATATTCCATGGTGTATATGTGCCACATTTTCCCTGTCCAGTCTATCATCAATAGGCATTCGGGTTGGTTCCAGGTCTTTGCTATTGTAAACTGTGCTGCAATGAACATTCGTGTGCATGTGTCCTTATAGTAGGCAGAGCCTCCTTTTTCACCAGGTTGGTGTGTAGTGGCAAGATCTCGGCTCACTGCAACCTCAGCCTCCCAGGTTCAAGCTATTCTTCTGCCTCAGCCTCCCGAGTAGCTGAGGCTACAGGTGTGTGCAGCCATGCCCAGCTAATTTTTTGTCGTTTTAGTAGGGGTTTCACCATGTTGGCCAGGATAGTCTCCATCTCCTGACCTTGTGATCTACCCAGCTCTGTCTCCCGAAGTGCTGGGATTACAGGCCAGAGCCATGGCTGGAGCAGAGGTTTAATAGGTAGAAGAGAAAGAAAAACAGCTTCCTCTGTAGAGGAAGGGGTCTCCCAGTGGAAAGGACTGGCTGGTGGCCGATGCACTGAGTTTTATAGTCCGGTTTGAGGAGGCGGTGTCTGACTTACACATCGGGCTGTAGATGGGGTAGATCAGGTATGATTTTTAGTAGTGCAAGGGGAAAGGCTGGTCACCCCACCCTAACCTTCTTAGGCAAATGGACTTTCCAGTTATCTGAGCCATCTTGTCTGCTCCTTAAAATACATGGCTGGCAGAGAAGGGAAGATGGAGCCGCCATTTTGAAAATGTCTAGTCCTTAGTTCCTCCCAGCATTCACTGGTGCAAGCTCCCAGCTTGCAGGCTGCTCTTTGTTAGATCTGGGGCTGCTTTTCACTAAAAAGAAAGTCTTACCGAGGACTCCCATGCCCTTGCTATCTGCCTAAGTAATTCCTTCTTAACTCCTGTATTATTTTTGCACAATACGAGATTTACACATTGGTTAAAACATTCATGTAGATATTTTCTAGCATCCAAGCTATAACAAAATTCAGTTAAAGTGAAGCATTCTCAAATCAAATGCTTTGAAATGTGATCTCACATTCACTTGCTTATGTGCTAATGAATTTTATAATATTGTTCTAACTGTGCAGATTGAGAATAGTTCAATGTAATTGAAATCTGTATCACCAGAGTCTGGATAATGACTTGCTCTAACAGCAGTTGGCTGGTTGTTTTTTTTCTTTTGTAGTTGAAGCCAGCCAACTTTAGGCTCTCTTAAAATAAAATGTTTAAAGTAGGTCACAGTTTTCTGATTCTTCCTGTTGCTAAGGTTATAACTCATATTAGAATATTGTTTAAAGAAGAGGCCATTTAAATCAAACATTTCCTGAGCATTTTGCTTGAATATAATAATCTTTATGAAACCCATGATTTAAAGCTGTTGTTTAGCCAAGGTCATGATGGTGAAGTCACGCCTCTTGTTGTCCAGGTGAAGCAGTTTATAATGAGTCTAAGACTGTCCTCTCCTTGGAGAACATCCCAAAAACAAGCATGGACCCTGTCTTCTTACAAACATTATGAAATAATACAAATATGTTTCCTGGCCACAGAAAAGTTTTGTATTGGCCTTTTATCAATAAAACGGATATATAAGATGGTAAAATATAAAATTTAAATAGAGCTAATTACTTCATTTACACAGCATTTCTTTAAATTACTTTATTATAAGTTGGGACTTTTGTTTAAAATGCACCTCCCCAAACATTCCAGTCTTTAGAGTGTCTGGATAATGGTCTATAAATTTGTATTTTTAATCAATATCCCTCTGTGATCCTAATCATCAGTGGTTTAATGGAAACGCTGCATTAAGAAACAAATGAACTACAACATCTGGTGAACATGCAAATGACTAAGTTGAAGCCAGTACAACTCAGGTAAATTGCATCATTCGTTACGTATGCAATTTTTGGAGAATGGTGTGCGCATTATAAGCCAAGACCCCTAGACAGGAATCTTGGGGTGAGAGGAGGGGTATCTCAGTTCATTTGGGCTGTTATGACAAAATAACACAAACTGGGTGGCTTATCACCAACAGAAACTTATTGCTCGCAGTATTAGGGGCTGAGAGGTCCAAGATGAAGGAGCCAGAAGATTCAGTCTGGTGAGGCAGCTGTCTCTTCTAGCTGTATTCTCTCAAGTTGGTAAGGACAATAAGCTCTCTTAGGCCTTTTCATAAGGGCACTAATCCCATTCATGAGGATTCCACCCTCAAGACCAAATTACCCTCTAAAGGCCCTACCTTCCAAACCTTCACCTTGGGGTTAGCATTTCAGCATATGAATTTTTGAGAACCCAAATATTCAGACCATCACAAGGGGTATTTAAATTATTACCTTTACCCTTGCTTTCTTAGAGCAGTGGCTTAATTTAACAACATGATAGAATCAATTGAAAGGTTTTCAAATCCTCATGCCCAGGCCACAACAGAGGTTACTTAAATCAGAATCTTTGGAGGTGTTTTTTTGTTTTGTTTTGTTTTGTTTTGTTTTTTGAGAATGGGTCTCGCTCTGTTGCCCAGGCTGGAGTGCACTGGCACAATCTCGGCTCACTGCAACCTTTGCCTCTCGGGCAAGCAATTCTCCTGCCTCAGCCTCTAGAGTAGCTGGGATCCCACCTGGACGTCTCAATATGCTAGGATCACAGGGATGAGCCACCTCACCGGGCTGAGGGTGTTACCAGTGCATCAAAAATTTTGAAAGCTCTCCAGGTGATTCCAATGTGCAGCCAGTGTTAACTCCTGTTTTAATGACTACAGGGTGAGAGCTACATTTAGTGTGAACCAAGTTCAACTTTACTATTTGAACTCGTGGAATGAGAAAAACCGAGAAACTTCTCTTTCATTTCTGGATCATTGCACTAACCTATAAAACCTACAGTTAAAAGTTAATTTCACTAACCATATTTTTATAGTTTGATCTGAATATCTAAACAGAATTATAAAATGTATTATTAATTTAAATATTTGAAGTTTTTTGCAGATAAGTTTAACTGCTAATAATGACAGTTGAGTTTCTTTCCTTCAAATACTTTTTTTTTTCATCTGTCTATTTTCACTACCAGCCTAGCTAAGACCTTCAAACTCAATATTGCCTATAAATTGGTTCCTGATTTTGACAGGACCACTTCTGATGCTTCATATTAAGACTTATGTTTGTTGTAGAATTTGATAGATTCACATTATCAGATTAAAGAAATCTGCTTTTATTCCTAATTTGCCAAAAATTATAATAATGTACTGATGCTTACAGTTATGTGATCTAGATATTTATTGCATCATTATTTATCATTTTCTTAATTTCATTTTTTATTTACTTTCATTATTCTCCCCATTGTTTGAATTTATTCTTTTATTATTATTCTAATTTAGAACCATATTTCACTAATTTTTCATCGTTTTATTTGCTTATTATAAACATCTGTGACTATTCAATTTCCTTCATGTATTATATCTACAAGGTTCATATTAATATTTTCCTTTTCTTTTCATTACAAATGCTATTTAACCAACAAATAATTTTAAAATCTAATTTAAATAATTGAAGATGTGTAATAGTTTTTCTTTCCTTTTGATCTTAATTTTCATTAAGAAAAATTTCAAATATATAGTAAGGAGAGAAATAGTAAACTCTATGTACCCAATACTGAATTGAAACAGCTAATAATTTAATGTCATATTTTCTTCTATGTATATCCAGTTATTCTCACCTCACAACCTCACTCATATATTTTAAAATATTTATTATTTATCTCAAAGATAAAGCAAAGGCATGCATCATACTTGGTAAGCTATAGTTGCTTTAGTATGTATCTATTTTTTAGCAATTATCAGCTAATGTTATCAAATTTTAGTTACTTTCAAATTTCTCTGATTTTCAGTTTTTCAATTCAGAATCAAAACGAGGCCCACACTTCGCCTTTAAGGTTATACTCATATAGATTATATTTTATATTATATATATTATATATTAGAGTATATTTTATATTATATATATTGTATTTTATGTTATAGATTATTATATAGATCATATAGATTATTTTATATTTTAGATTACAGATTCGTAAAGATTATATTATATATATTTTATATACTTAACATTTTAAAATAGTTATTTATCTCAAAGATAAAGCAAAACATACATTATACCTTCTAATCTATTGTTGCTTCAGTACATATCTAGCTAAAATAAAAGTTAGCAATTATCAAATATTCATTTATTTTCAAATTTCTTCTATTTTCAGTTGTTCAGAATCAAAACAAGGTCCACACTTTGATTAATACAGTAATTAAATCTTATGTTTGGTATGTATGTTTCATGTGGCTTTAAAAAAAAAATCCTTTTTGAAAAAAAAAAACTATTTGTTTAAAAAACTGGATAGTTTGTTTCGTAAGATTTTCCATATTATAGATTTTGTAAATTGCAACCCAGAGGTGTCCCTTTGCTATGTTCTATATTCCCTCTACACTTAAAAATAGATCAAATGTAGGTATGATTTTTTAAAAGTTCTACTTACTCATAGGTAATGCCATATACATCTTAAAGGCATCACGTCAAATGTGCTTCTGGTTGTCTCTTCCATGGTAATGTCAATACTGATTCAGGTGTTATCACCCTCTTCCTTTCAGTATAAAATTTCCCAGCAACCTTTTCATAAAAGGCAGCCCTTGGCAGGGCATAGTGGCTCATGCTTATAATTACAGCACTTTGGGAGCCCAAGGTTGGCAGATCATGAGGTCAAGAGATCGAGACCATCCTGGTCAACTTGGTGAAACCCCGTCTCTACTAAAAATACAAAAATTAGCCGGGCATGGTGGTGCGTGCCTGTAATCCCAGCCACTGTGGAGGCTGAGGCAGGAGAATCGCTTGAACTAGAGAGGGAGAGGTTGCTGTAAGCCGAGATGGCACCATTGCACTCCAGCCTGGCAACAGAGCAAGACTCCATCTCACACACACAAAAAAAAGGCAGCCCTTAAAGATCATTGCCTCAATTTACTATTTCGTTAGCATTTACCAACTGATATTATTCTAATTCTATTAATCTTTCTGGATTTATTTTCTGAAATTCTTCTGTAATGAGTAACATTTATCACCTATTAGGTTACTATAATTTATAGATCTAGTGGGAAAGGTTAAATAAATATCTGATGCCTTTCCTTAGCAGTTTTCAGAATAATGAGGTGGTTTATAAGCAAATCCAAATGTGAACAGCTTTGTTAGAATGTTTTGTTTACTATTATTAATAACTCATAGATTTTAACATATTTCCTACCCTCCACTTGACTGTAGTTTTTGTTCTTTCCACTGTCCAAATTAGCCCATATTTTGCTCATGGGAGCCCCTTCAATATGGCTCAAATATCTTTTTATATGACCCCATAAGTCTTTGCTTTTTGTTTTTTTATACTTCAGGCTCATCTTGTATATTTCCTATTTCAGATTTGGAATTAGTTATTTCTGCTGTCTATTCCTTTTTAGTGAAAAATGACATTTACAGGACACAGTATGAGAACCTAGGATGCTGATTATTACTGGGTGATCATTTTTCCTATACCTACTAAGAGAAAATACACTACATCCATTGATATTGCTAATTCAAATTTAAGATGATGGTATTTTTACTAAGTTCTTGTTTCTCCTACATCTGCATTTGTGGTTTCCAATAACTTTAATGTAAATATTTGCTTGTTTTATCCACATATTATCTTATATTTGTATTTAAAATACATTGTATATTATTTTAAAAATACATCATATTTGTGTTTTGTATGTAATATATAAAATTGAAGAGTGATTCCAGTATTATTACTAATAATAGTATTGAAAACAGCTTAATGTTTGCTTTTTATAACCTCAAGATATATTCTACTGTGAATGCTGAATATATTGCTGTGTCTTGAAGTCAATCGAAATAATTCTTTTCTATAGAATTAGACCATAACTTATTAATCATAGTTATCTTAAATTCTGACAGTCTTGGCGTGTAGGTCAAGTCTGAGTCTGGTTCTGTGGATTGCTTTTCTCTTGACAATCAGTAGTTTTCTCATGTGTTTTAATGTGTCATAATTTCCATTAAATAATGAGCACCATCTACAGGTTAATAGTAGAGACTGAAGTAGTTTCAATGCACATCTCTTTTTATGTCAGATTGTAAATAGGTGTGTTTGAAGCAACTGAGTGCGTTGAGCTGGGCTTGACGCACTGAAGATTTCCAATACTCAAGATGAAATGCTGCTACGTGGTGTTTAGTGTGAGTCTTAGATAACCTGAGAGTTTCCATCAAGGTTTTTGCTGCACCCCTAACTTTCATCTGAGGCCCTGCATCTGTATGACACAAATGCGAAAGTTAGACCTAACTCAGGAAATCAGCAGCTATTGTTTGTTACTTAACTCAAAGCTCACGATTAGGACCAGATAGGGTTGCGGAGCTCTGCGCCAGCCGCAGTCTTAGGCCACTTGCGCTGTTGCCTCAAGGGAGGGTCTTCCTCAGTGTTTCTGACACTTTCCCATGGTGGCTGAATTCTGCTTTGAGTCAATGGAGTGTTTTGGGGAGTGCTCTGGTGTTGGAACAAGTTTCCTGTCCCTCCTCTTGGCTGTAGCTGATCTCTGCTTCATGTTGGTGCAGAATTCTTGTTTTACCTTTTCCACATCAGCAGATGGCTGTTTTGGCTTTTATAATTTCTGTTTTAAACACTGAATACATTGATCTTACTGTTCGTTTTTCTGTTTGTGGGTCCAGATGTCATCTTTGTTGTTTTGCCCACACTTTTACGGTGCCTTCTTACATCACATGTTCATAATTTTTATTGATAGTTCATATTTTGTTAAACATAATCTGTAGGAATTCTGAAGATATAAATTATGTGTGTCTTCAATCAGAAAGTATTTCTACTTGCTTCTGATGGGGAATAAATTGTGCTGTGGACCTACAGTAATTTAACCTCTTTCAAGGAGCCCTTACTTATCCTGGGAGATGCACCTTCCAATATAGCTATGAGCCATTATATATCCCTAAGATAACTGGATTTAAAGTTTGCTTAAAACTCACTATTCTGTTTCGGCTCTCTACATTCTAGGTTTGGTCAGTTTTATTTTCTTGTCTATACATATTTTCCTTAAAATGATATCAAAAAGATAAGTAAACGAGTTAACAATTGATACAGATCATAGTTCTCACATTTTAATATTTTGAGCTGTATTATTTTCCTTCTTATAGCTACTCCATGAGATTTTGAACTTTGTTTTCAATATAAATAAATGTAGGATCCAAGAGTTTAAGTAGGTAAATTGATCTAAACTTACAGAACAAACACGTTGATATTAAACCAGTTATTTTCTCACCAAGTTCTGTGTTTTTTTTTTTTACTACTTACAAAAATTAAATATTTTTCTTTTCTTTTGGCATCTTTTCCCTAGGCAGACTGGTTCTTGAATCTGATTACTAAGGATAGATACATTCTGAAATGCTAGCAGGCTTAATGAAATGATGTGGTGTAATATTTTATTCAAACAGAGAGAATTAAAATACATTGTGATCAATGTATTAAGCATATATGTATATACATGTGTGAATATTTAGACCATGTACTATTTCTCTAATAGAATATAACTAACATTTTAACCATATCACTTCCTTGTTAAAATGTCCTACTTCAGATCTTTGTACTATTTTTTGAAATTTATTTCTCTTTATCAGATTCTTCGAGTAATATGAGCTTTACTTCATATTCATCTATGAATAAAACATTATCATTCTATCTCACAGAACATTATGAGGGCCTAATAATATAAAATAGGTATTTGCTATATTGTTAAAAATTACTAGTTTGAGAGGCTGAAGTGGATGGATCATGAGGTCAGGAGATTGAGAGCAGCCTGGCCAATATGGTGAAACCCCATCACTACTAAAAATAGAAAACTTAGCTGGTGTGGTGGTGTGGGCCTGTACTCCCAGCAACTCGGGAGGCTGAGGCAGGAGAATCGTCTGAACCTGGGAGGTGGAGGTTGCAGTGAGCCAAAGTCATGCCACTGCACTCCAGCCTGGGCAACAGAGCAAGAGTCCATCTCAAAAAAAAAAAAAAAATTATTTATATGCATGAGATAATAGAACTGTAATAATTTATTTCATGTTCAGCCACAAGCAGTGACATATTCCAAAAGTATAATATTCCAAAAGTTTCATATTGCTTAAGCAATATGAAAGTTTCTCTTTCTTTCATGTAAAAGTCGGCTGGAGATAGTTTAGTGAAGGTGTTATGCTCCACAGCTGAGGGAGTTGGGCTTTTCTGTTGTATTTTTCCACAACGCTAATTTATGCTTTCAATTTCAAGGTCATCTAACTGTGGTAAAAGGCTGCCAGACTTTTAATTATCATGTCTTCATTTCTAACAGCAGAAACAGAAGAGAAGCAGAAAAAGGGGTGGGGGGGTTGAACACAGTAGCCATCTTTTAAGACAATTTCCTGGAAAACCCTATGCAACTTCCCGTATGGCTCATTGGGCAGATATTAGTCAAATGGATGCCTCCAGTGGCAATGGGATCTAAGAAATGCAGTTAAAATATAGAATTATATTATGTAAACTGAAGCAAAAAAAGCACAATGGGCTAGTCAGTCGGCATTCTCTGCCAAAAAAACGCAAAAAGCGTATTAGACACCTATAAACATAACACACAATTAATTTTCACCTTGACTTTTACAAAAATCATTCAAGATTCAAGTAATTTTTACTTAATTCTTTGAGAACCCCATAGAGCAGAAGGACAGTTCTCTACCCCTAGTTTTTGTTTGGAATATACATTACAAAACTCAGGCTCAGAGATTGTATGAGATGCCTAAGATAATACTGTTTTTTAAGGCAGAATTATGTGCTCTTTCTCTAGAGATATAAGTAAAAAAACACTATATTATGTGTCACAAATCTGAGATTTTTAAAATTTTGTTCCCTGTAATAGTTCTATAACCTTATACCTCTCTGAGCTCCAATACTTGCCGCTAAAAATAAGCACTCTAATTCTAAGAGTTATGAATTGCAAATGAGAAAATGCGAGAAAAATGCCGTTCCAGCAAGGGAGTGCTGCAAAACAATATGCAACAGAATAGTAGGATACGTCCATCTGTTATAAGTTATTAAAATAATTAATATACATGAACTATTGTGCACATATTGCCTGAAGCATTGTTAGCAAATGGTAAATATTTGTTAAAAAATTAAAAGTGTGAATATTTAGAATATATAATTTTTTTTTAATCAATGCACTTTTCTCTGCATTTTCACATACATGAATGAGCTAGCCTTAAGCATCCATTTATCTTAGGGTTGTGGATAGGTGAGGAAATTCAGTTTGCTATGATAACTGGAAAACAAAGGGAATAATTTAAAATTAAGCTTCTAAACTAAAAGGGAATACTTTTCAGAATTATCAGAATTTTTTTTTTGGAGTAGAAAATTTCTGTGAATGTCTTTCTCTTTCATTTCATGTAGTGACAGCTGGTCTAGTTGCTCGTCCATAGAGTTTCTTCCGTAGTATAGTTAGGATATCACTTGCTCTGAGGACTTTTGGCCAATAAAGCTTGTCACACTGAGTTGGATGCTTTCTGATCCATCTAGCTGTAAAGTGGGTCATGCACTGTAGCATTCCATTATCAAATGGAAGTGGTTTATATGTGATTGGGCTCAAGCAGGTCCTGAAGGCACAAGTAAGTAACATGAGGAAGTGGCTCAAATGCCCATGGTCTCCACTCCTGCCACCCCGCCTTCTCTTTCCCAGCCTGCACTGATGGCCTCATGGGGAGTTCCCTATGATAAGTTGACAGGGCCTCATTCACAGATGGTTCTGCATGATATGCAGGCACTACCCCAAAGTGGACAGCTGCAGCGCTACAGCCCCTTTCTAGTACATCCCTGAAGGACAGCGATGAAGGGTCATCTTTCCAGTAGGCAGAACTTGAAGCACTTTGTTGTGCCCTTTGCCTGAAAGAAGAAATGGTCAGCTGTGTGATTGTATACTGATTCATGGAATGTAGCTAATGGTTTAGCTGGATGGTCAGGGACTGGCAGCTAGCATGATTGGAAAACTGATGTCAAAGAAATCTGGGGAAGATGTACGTAGATGGACCTCTCTGAGTGGTCAAAAACTGTGAAGATATTTGTATCCCCTATGAGTGCTTATGAATGGGTGACCTCATCAGAGGAGGAGTTTAATAATCAAGTGGAAAGGATAACTCCTTCTGTGGACACCACTCAGCCTCTTTCCCAAGCCATCACCCAAAGGGTCCATGAAAAAAGTGGCTATGGTGGTAGGCATGGAGGTTACGCATGGGCTCAGCAACATGGACTTCTACTCACTAAGGCTGACCTGAGTACGGCCACTGCTGAGTGTCCAGTTTGCCAGCAGCAGAGACCAAGTTAGAGCTCTCCATATGGCACAATTCCTGCGGGTGATCACTGAGCTACCTGGTGGCAGGTCCTTCATTATATTGCACCTCTTCCATCATGGGAAGGGCAGAAGTTTGTCCTCACTAGAATACACACTCCAGATATAGGTTTTCCTACCTTACACACAATGCTTCTGCCAAGACTACCATAGGGGTACTCACAGAATGCCTTAACGACCATTATGGCATTCCATACAGCATTGCCTCTCATCAAGGCACTTACTTTATAGCTAAAAAAGTGCAGTGGTGGACTTATGCTCATGGAATTCACTGGTCTTACCCTTTTCCCCATCATCCTAAAGCAGCTGGATTGATAGAACAGTGGAATGGCCTTTTGAAGTCATAATTACAGTGCCAACTAGGTGACAATAATTTGCAGGGCTGGGACAAAGTTCTCCAGAAGGCTGTGTATGATCTGAATTGTCATCCAATATATGGCACAGTTTCTCCCACAGCCAGGATTCAAGGATCCAGGAATCAAGGAGGGGAAGTGGAGGTGGTACCACTCGCCAACACCCCTAGTAATCCAGTAGCAAAATTCTTGCTCCCTGCTCCCATGACATTATGTTCTGCCGGCCTAGAGGTCTTAGTTCCAGAGGGAAGAACACTGCTACCAGGAGACACAACAATGATTCCATTAAACTGGAAGTTATGATTGACCCCTGGACACTTTGGGCTCCTCCTATCTCTAAGTCAATAGGCTAAGAAGGGAGTGGCAGTGTTGGCTGAGGTGATTGATGTGGACTATCAAGATAAAATCAGTAGATTTTATCTGGCAGGCACTCTTGCCAGCAACAGGGTTCCAACCTGAGTGGAGGGTGCACAAGAAATAAAGGGAGACAGAAAGCGAGGTCAGAAGTGTTGAAGAGTTTGTGCTCCAACAACAACTTTATTTTAGCAGTTCAGTATTTATACCTTTTCTGGGCATTCTCTTAGTCAGTGTTGCAATCAAGGGAAACATCATGTGCTCTAACCTTTCAGGAACTACAAAGTAACAATCACCATCTGTGCTCTCAATGCTTATACAGAGTGCTCGTAAACATGTCTATGCTACCTCATTGTTCCTAGTGAAGGCCATCCATCTTACATTATCTTTTAACCCAGTTCTCCTTTCATCCTACTCATCTGGTCTCGAGTTCCTTCCTTCTGGGGGCTCTGCAACTGGGCTCAATCTCTGGTATTGTGAAACTCGCTTTGCAAGAGTTCACAAGGGAGGGCTCCCAACAATTTTATACTCCACAACAGAGGTAAGGAAGAGTATGCATGGAATACAGGAAATACATTAGGGCATCTCTTAGTAATACTTTACCATGCCCTATGATTAAGTTCCATGGGAAAATACAACAGCCCAATCCAGGCAGGACTACAAATGGCCCAGGCCCCTCAGAAATGAAGATTTGGGTCACTTCACCAGGAAAAAAAAAAAAAAAAAACGCTACCTGCTGAAATGCTTGCTGAAGACATAGGGAATACAGAATGGTTATTAGAAGAATAGAGTCATCAATACCAGCTACAATCACGTTATCAGTTGCAGAAATGAGGGCTGTAATTTCCATGAGTATTTCCTCCTTCTTTTATTTTAGATATGAATGCTGCCCATGAAAAATGCTGGGGTATTTAAAAATTAGGACAAAAAGGCAGTGAAATTTAGAGAAAGTTTCCCAAAGATAACTGTGTATTTTGCTTTTCTATCAAATGAAATGCTGCCTCAGTATTCCCAGTTTTAGTATAACATAGATTGTAGGTCTGTCACATCCTCATGTATATGAAATTTCAGCTGCTCTTATTAGGATTTTAGGTGAGCAATAACTGCCCCATGGCAGAGACCTTTCACTGACAAGGCCTGTGAATTTTCTTTTTCATTCTCATTCCTGAGTCAGGCTATTTCAGGGAAGCTTTTTGCAAATATAAGTAACAAGTTGTCATAATACCTTTAAAGACAATCACTGGCTAATGAATGCAATATATTACAATTCACAGGAGACTACTTATACTACTCAGCCCCTATGGAGATTAATGTTACTAAACATAGTGTGCTATCATGAGAAGAAAAGTGATGTATGTACACATATATTTATCATATATAAAGCTTGGTGCTGGGATAGGTGTATTAAAACCTAAATACATTTTTCCCAAGATGACTTAGACTTTGTGCATTTAGCAACTTTCTGGTTTTACATTCCTTTCAGGTAACTAGTACAGACTTTTGCATGTTAATATTATGACTTCATTGTAGAGAAAAAAATCATTTAAAAAAATCACCTTACTTAAACTCTTAAATGTTCCATTCTATTTTCCCAAAAAGCTCTGAAAAACCTTTCTGTGTTTTATAAGAAAGAAACAAAATTTTTCACCTAAAAAATTCTTTTTATGAGAAGAATCAGAAGGATTTATCTCAAACTTAGAAAATAAAATAAACATTTTTATCCAAAGAGCAATGCTATCTTGAAAAATTTGCCCAGGTACTGAAGTCCTTGGTGAAGTAACTTACTGGGAATTCTATTCATACATACAAATGACTAAATCTGTCCAGACCGGTTCCAAGAAAGGAGATATTTGTCTGACAGGACAATTCCCTGAAAAGACAATGATAGAGATTGGTGTAGGGGAAATTGTCAGGGCCCTTTATCGTCCCTCTTCCCTATTCTATGCAAAACTCCATGTCATTACACCATATCTGTATCAAAAGAGAAATGTGACATACAAACATTATGTATATTTATAAAGTATACATTATAATCTGTTTAAGGTAATGATAAGGAATAATTTAGCTAAGATATTACACATAACTTAGAAGCCACAACAGTGACCAGATAATACTTCATCTGTCTAGGCAGGGGCTCAAAGAATATAAAAAATAATTGGAATAACCCAAAACTTGCTGATGAAAGTGAGATTCCTACCTTGGTGAGGGACCAAGATGGAATGAATAAACTAACTAGAATGAATCAACTAGTGTCTAGGTATCAGATCATACATCGGGTTTATTCCAGTTTGGTGGTAATACCTTGAGCAAACCGCAACAAAAAGGGACAGTTTATGTTCAGCCTTCACATAGAATCCTGTGGGGGGACTTCTCTCTGGCCACCTGAGAATGAGAAATTTGCTCTCAAACATCCCCCTATCAAAAGCAAAAGGGTCTTGTCCTTTGGGCCAAAAACCTGTGTCATCGTTCAAAAACCTGTGTCGTCGTTTTCTGTAACATACATAGAAGGATGTATGGTAGAGAGCTTCTTCTTTTATTTTCTGTGTAATCTTTGGGGTAAGACCATTTGTTACACAGAAAATTACTAAGTCCATTAGTGAGGGCTGTTGAAATTGAAGCGCAGCACAGAAATTACAAATACAATGGAAAGTATTCTCTAATTTCACACATGGGCTTACAAACTATGTATCATATTATAGAGATTTAGTAGTTTCCTTAAAGAACACTATCAATTATTTGCATAAAGTGCACTTCCTGATCTATTTCATTTCACAGCATACTAAGTAACTGTTTATTTAATTATCACAGAACTGAAAGAAATATGCCTTTGAGCAATTGCCAGCTCTTCAAAGCCATATTCTCTACTTCAGTTAAACATAAAACTGGTATGTGTTCATGAGGAAAGTTTATCCTAGCCTATATCAGAAGACAAACTGAAACAAAGCAAGAAAAAAGAAAAAACATTCCATTCACTTTATTTGTAGATCCAGATGAAGGTACCCCAAGTGGTTTGAGATGTAATGATATAGACCAGTTTGAGAAGACCCATCACCTCTAATTTCCCTCTGATTATGAAGTAATACAACAAAGCTACAGTAAGTGGACTGACATGGTGGTGAATGCAAACTGTTTCTAACTCTCATTTGCTTGCTGATATCTTTAAAGGTAGTGTGACATTTCATCAGCATATGTTTTATTTAGTCTATTTCTGAATTTTAAAAGAGTATGTATCTGTTATTTTAATACATTAGGGAGTAAGAAAGGATGTTAAAGAAGGTACCTATTTCTGTTTTTAATAAACAAATATTACTTTAAAAGTCTTTTTTGTCTTTGTTAAGAATTTTTTTTTAATTAACAATAGTTATTTTCTAATATTGAAGTACACTGATGCTTCCATGGGTCGCTGATGCTTCCATGGGTCACTGATGCCAGCAAAGCTTGCTTGCCTAGGCATTCTCGCTTGTATAAATTCCTCTGATGGTAATATGGCTATTTTCAAGCACAGTGAGCTCTTCAGAGTTCATCCTCATTCTTCGTAGCTGGCTCCTTCTTTATGGCCAAGTCACTGGGCTCTGGGTGGGTGTGCTTCTGTTGCTTCTTAAACTTCCATTCTAATTTGAATTTGCATTTGTAAAATCATTGCCCACATTTCTGATTGTAATCTAACAGCGTGTAAAGACAATTAAAACAAAAGATGTTGCATAATTTTTATTTAGAAAAATAAATCTTTCTTCCTTCTGTGACATATTCAGCAGCAAAGAATTTCTTCCTCTCCCCTAATTTCTATTGTAATTTTTGGAGTGTGTTTTTCATTTTTGCTTTGCATTACGTGTACACATTTGAATACATGTCTTAGCTGAAACCTTAAATTTGATTCTCCTTCATAACAGAAATATACTTAATGACCTTTATATTCCCTTGCTTGTTCTAATATTAGATCAGTGCAAAAGTAATTATAATCTTTGCAATTAAAAGTAATGCAAAAACCACAATTACTTTTGCACCAACCTAATACAATACCTTCAACGAATATCTGAGGAATGTAAAGTGCATGTGCTTTGAGACAAAAGTCTTGGTGAATTCTGTGGATTTACCAAATAAATTTGAGCAAAGTAATATCTGCACACAGTAAAAAAAAATCTACAACTAAAAACAAAATATCAATAAACAAAAATACACTATAAAATACTATACTATAAATAGTACCTACAAAATTGTGTTTATAAAGAAAAAAACATATCCTGTCTCACCTTTCTCAACACCTAGTCTTCCTCCCCAGAGAGCTACACTTCCTTTGTTTAACTATTTATGCATTTAATTATTCTTTTAGTACTTTTCATATAATTAGTAATTTGCTTATACTTGTGTGTCATGACTTTTCAGTTTTAAATATTTAAAATTGATTTCTTGTCAGTTGTGGGAATTGACTTGTCAATAGATGGCTTATTGACTTGTCATAGAAAAAGTTTGTTGATTTCTATTGTAACCATTTTCTGAACCCTTTCTTGTTTCAATATACTTAGATAAGCCTTTTAGTTTATTTGCCACCTCTTAAATAATATACTTTAAATCAAACTCATATCACTCTTTTAAAAGTGAATCACAATAGTAAACCTCTGTTGATTGTGGCTAGTTGCACAGAAAGCAACCCTTCACTCCACATCTTTTACACACAACTTCTGTATTAAGGTCATGAATGATCCTAGCAAAACTACGTTTTCTGGCATTCCTTGAAAAAGAAGTAGCTAAATTAATATGAATAGGAATAGTTTTGTGGTATTTTCAGAAAATCCCTTTAAGGGAGCTAACTCAGTTTTATAAGTAAATCCTTTCTCCCTTTTCCTTTTATCCTTCTGAACGTAGATATGATGGTGAGGACTTGTACGATGGTTTGCACTAATGAGTTCATGCTGGCGATGGAAGAAATATGCTGAGCAAGGATGGTAAAACAGAAAGAGCCTGGAGTCTTGATGGCCACTGAAACTGCCATAATAACCCTCAGCCACCAATATCTGAACTGCTCTTAAAAGAGAGAAAAATAAAATTCTGATTTTTTAAAACACCGCTGTACAAATTTTAGTCATATCACCCAAACACATAAGAATACCATCTATTAACAGAAAACCAACTTAATTGCAGGTAATTGAATAAGGGAAATGAATGGATTATTCAATTAAAATTTCAATTCCTGAAATTTTAAATTTGCATTTTTTTTTAGAATATAAGGTTAAAGATAGAGTTAATGGTTTGATATACAATTCACCTAGGTTAAACACAAGAGTATAAAGGGATAACATATATTATTATACTAAGGCAAATCATGTCCCTGGTCTGTCTGATTGAAATGATAATTCAGGCCGGGCACGGTGGCTCACGCCTGTAATCCTAGCACTTTGGGAGGCCGAGGTGGGCGGATCACAAGGTTTGAAGATCGAGACCATCATGGCCAACACGGTGAAATCCCGTCTCTACTAAAAAATATAAAAATTAGCTGAGCGTGGTGGCGTGCACCTGTAGACCCAGCTACTTGGGAGGCTGAGGCAGGAGAATTGCTTGAACCCAGGAGGAGGAGATTGCAGTGAGCCGAGACTGTGCCACTGCATTCCAGCCTGGAGCCTGGCAACAGAGTGAGACTCTGTCTCAAAAAAAAAAAAAAAAAAAGAAATGATAATTCAGTAAGAATAGAAGCCAAAACAAACCTTTTAATCTTTGTAAGGTTCATGCCAATAAAATTATTATGGTATTCCTTTCAAACTTCCAAGCTAAAGCTAGTTTCCATTTAGATAGATCTGGAAACCCTCCGTGGATTATAGTAGTATGTGTGTGTAATAGACAGAGACATAGAGGGAAAGCACTGTTTTATGAGTAATAATTCTGCTATAAAAGAAATTCTATACAGCATATGGTCTATTTTATAGCTAATATAATAATAAGCATTTATAATTAAAC
The DNA here is from genome assembly GCA_004027835.1 of Alouatta palliata. NCBI lineage: Eukaryota > Metazoa > Chordata > Mammalia > Primates > Atelidae > Alouatta > Alouatta palliata. The sequence goes on along the minus strand of PVKV010029109.1, from coordinate 3,663 downwards.
GATGCTATGTTGAAGGCATCACATGTTACTGTAGGTCACTAACTATGTTTCACCCTTAAAATAATCCTCTAAGTAGGCACTGTTGTTATTCCATTTGAGGAAACTGAGGCATGGAGATACCTTTTCAAGGTCACAGAACTCATAAATGTTGTTGCTAGAATTCGGACACAGGTAATTTATCTTCAGAGTAAGACCATTTAACCATTTGTCTTCTCATATCATACTGGCTTTTACCAAATAATAAATAGTTTTCAAGAAAAATTAAAATACTGTTTTCTTTAATAAACTCCCTGTCAATGTATTCACCACTCCTTCACAAGCCATCCCTTCCTCTGTGTTTCTTGTATATTCTTCAGTTGGTTAATATTTCCAAATGTACAAAACTAGCTGTTTATAAATTGTCTCTCAAAGGATTTCAACAATTCCTTGAGTAAATGATCCGAAGTACAAAGTACAAAATTAAGTCAACTATCAGTACAAAGTACAAGGTTAAGTCAACTATTCAATGTACATAAATAAATTGTGTCCTGTAAAAGATCATACATGAATGTCTAATAAATAAATACATGGTGTATACTTTAATTCGAATGTTCCATTCAGCTCTGTACTCTTGTGTCTATGATATGTTTAGAACTTCTCAGTATGTTTTCCCCAATTCTGTCTAGTTTTGTTATCTTTTAAAATCAGCTTTTAAAATATTTTCATGTTTGCTTCTGCAAACTCTACAAATGACGTTAACAGCTTCCTTAAGTGTGCTACCCTTTCTGACAAGATTCTGCAAGCCTCTCTTGTATGCTAAGTTCTCGATATGAAGCTCAATTGAATTTTGTCATTTGCTGATCAATTTTTATCTGCTTTCTCCATAACCAGCATCACTTTAGATGTGCAACCACATGTTCTCTCAGCTGTTCCTCTTCTTGTCTCCAACTATCTCATTTATTCTGATCTTAAGTCTGTTTCATGCAAGTTTAATATTTCCCATCTTATCTCACTACTCATTTCCTCATCTGCTGCATAACCCTATCTTTATTGCCTAGAAAAGGCTCTCAAAAGCATTCCAAAATCAAACAGAAGTGATATAGCCTCTGGTTATAAAGTTAAGTGAGTTTTAAAAACCTAAGGCTTAAGATGTTACTTCATATTCATTTTAGAAACAAGAATAGAAAAACAAGTGACTAAATTGCTATTGACTGAATATTATTTTGAGTACTAATAATTGCTTTAATTTCTTTTTTCTCTCTCTCTCTTTTTTTTTTTTTTTTTGAGACAGGATCTTTCTGTGTCACTCAGGCTGGAGTGTTATGGCACAATCTCAGCTTACCACAGCACCCAACTCCCGGGCTCGAGCGATTCTGCCCCTTGAGATTATAGGCATGCACTACCAAGTAGCTGAGACTGCAGGCATGCACCACCACACCGGGCTAATTAAAAAAGTTGTGGGGAGTTGGGGAGGGATAGCATGGGGAGAAATACCAGATATAGGTGATGGGGAGGAAGGCAGCAAATCACACTGCCATGTGTGTTCCTATGTAACAATCTTGCATGTTCTTCACATGTACCCCCAAACCTAAAATGCAATAAAAAGTATATATAAAAATTAAAAAAAAAAAAAAAAAGTTGTGGAGATGAGAAAAAAATTGTGGCACTGCGTTGCTCAAGCTGGTCTTGAACTGCTGACCTGGCCTCAATTGAACCTCCCACTTCAGGCTCTTGAAATGCTGGAATTATAGACATGAGCTACAGTGCTTGTCCACTCTTTTTCCTTCTTTAATAAAATAAGATGTTAAAAGCACTTGTTCTTGATATTCTAACAAATAAATGAATATAACAGTAAATATTCCTTGTAAGAAAGGCATGAACTCCAGTAAAACATTTTTGCCAGAAATTTGAAATAAATGTATATTTCAAGATGGCTATGATGTTCTACAAAATAACTTTACAGTATGTATAACTGAATGTTAACTAAATATTTAAAATTATTTTCATTCATATTTGGATACTTTAGAGGAAATAGAAGAATCCTCAACTTAAGGAGAGAGTAATGGACAGGAAGGGGAGCGGAGGGAAGGAGAGGGGAGGGTGTGGAATTGCGGACTGACAAATTTTGAGAGTAAGAGACTTACTAGGAGCTAAACTCTTCCCTGTGGTTTGATTACTTCATTGTCATAGAAATGTGCTCTGTGAGTATAAAATTCCTGCTGCAACAACAATAATTGGGAAGAAATCAGAGACAGAAGCAACAGGATGTACCGTGCATTCTACAGCACTGCACAGGCAAGCAGAGCTAGACTTTAGACCCTGGCATGAAAACCTAACCCTTGACTGGTGAATTTTTAAAGGGCATAACTAAGTGAACACCATCTCTTCTCATGGTGAAATTGAGTACAGGGCACAATAGCAATACGGAAAGGAAAAACGTCTGATTTAGCCCTATCCTACCATCTCACACTTTCTACTCGTTTGAAACAACTTCACTATTAGGCCTACAAGCCAGGGTTTGAGGCTTCGAAGTGCAGCCCAAAGGCAGGGTGAAACAGTGACAACATCTACCAGACTCCATCTATGGTGTGCTTGGACTTGGATCCAAAGTTTGCACTTGGCTAGGACTGATTTTCCAAAGTACTGGGCTGTAGCTAGGTTTTATGAAGGTTTTCAGAAAGGTGACTTTTTTGTAAAAGACAAGCCAGTAGGGAATCAGTTTTTAACAAGTCAAGCTTTCCCTCTCACTATTTTAACTTTTTCATTCTTGGAGAGACCTACTACCGTCTCATTCATTTCATGCCACTGCAATCTACTCCATCCCTTCATTCACAATATCATTTCAAAGGTTTAGGTATCAGTAAGTCACTGCCAGCTTGCCAAACACAGGGTTATACTTAATTCATTAATATACTTTATTGCTCACCCCTGTGCCTTTTCAAATCACTGTACACTTCTTTTTAGTTTAAATTATGAGCAAGAATATGCATCTATGGCATTTTCTCTATACCTCAAATACAGATACTGAGATTTATTTTATTACTGTTCTTCAAATAACTATATTAAATGTAAAACATCACTACTGTATATTTTAGAAATCATTTTATATTTATTGATTTATTTTCTTGCTTTCTTTAATGATGTTTCCATGTTACAAATTTTTAATTTAGGCAGACTTTGTGTTATTACTAATTGAAAATTTAAAAAATTATTTTAATAGTAAATACGCAAACACTAATGTAGTTTATGACTTACTTGACCCTCCCTATTCATAGATCTACATCATTTTTCTTTGGGGATAAAGTTTTTCTTTTAAACAGTGGACGTGAGTGTTAGTCTTCAATGTCTGCAAAGACAATTTTATCATCGATCTTGAATGACTTTTAAGATGTTACTAGAATAGAATACCAGGTTAAAATTTATGAAGGTTGGAGTGGGTTGAAGATATTACTTTCTGGTATTATGGCATTTATTGCTACTGATGAAATTTTTCCTTTCAGTTTTATTGTTTTTCTTTTGTAAATAATCTGTTTTTCTAGAAGTTTTTAATTTTTTTTATTTCCTATTTAAGTATATATTTATTTTTCCTGTTCTATATAGAACCTAACACTTTCATTTTATTCAGCTCTGGAAAAGTCACCGCCATTTGGGTTTTCACTAATTACATTGTCTTTTTTTTTTTTT
>PVKV010029108.1:0-24065 GCA_004027835.1 Alouatta palliata | reverse complement strand
GACTGACTGACGGACTGACTGACAGACAGACTGACTGACGGACTGACAGACTGACTTACTGGCTGCCGAACTGATGGACTGACTGACTGCCGGACTGACTGACTGACTGACTGCCAGACTAACGGACTGATGGACTGACTGACTGCTGGACTGCCGGACTGATGGACTGGCTGACTGCTGGATGACTGGCTGCCAGACTGACTGGCTGCAGGGTTGATGATGGGAGGAGTGCATTTTTAAAAGGAAAGTAAGTTGTCCCCATTACACCAATCTAAGAAATGACCTCTTTTCCTTTCTTTACATAAACTTCACATCCTTATTCACAGGCGTATAAAATTACAAAATCACGATCATGGTGTAGACACACATTTGTCCTCCGCTTTCCTTTCTGTCGTGAACTTAATGATGCATTTATCTATATGGAATTCCTCAGGCTCTCTCAGACACAAGCAAAACAAGACGTGGTAAGAAAATCAATCTCCAGGAGCTACGGTTTCTGTACTGTGAGGAATTAGATGCCTGATGAGCCTTCTGGTGGAAACAGCTAAAATGCTGAAGAAAATGTAAAATCATCATGTTAGTGGCATCCTCAGGCTGCCACAGAGGCCAGAAGCAAAGAGAAGGCAGAAACCTTGCAGCTTAGTGGGGCCTGAGCAGCACTCATCTCAGACGCTCTGCTGAAGGCTTGAGCTTCGACCTAGATGACTACGTAGGGTGCAGAAACCAGTTTAGGGCAGAAACACAAAATGCTCACATAGAGCTGGCACCCGAGAGAGCCTGCCCTCAGGGTAAAAAGCAATGAGAATAAGAACAACAACAACAAAAAAAAGCAAAGCACAAATAACCTCATTCTAAAAACAGGCAAACTGGCTGGGCACAGTGGCTCATGCCTGTAATCCCCAGTGTTTTGGGAGGCCAAGGTGAGAGGATCGCTTGAGCTCAGGGAGTCTGTGACCAGCCTGGGCATCCCAGCAAGACCCTGACCTCTACCAAAAGAGAAAAAAACAGGCAAAATACTCAGATAGACATTTGTCCAAAGAAGATATGCCATTAACAAATAAGATTTGAAAAGATACTCAACATCTTTAATCTTTAGGGACATATAAATCAAAACCATAATGCAATAGCATTTTGCGCCCACTAGGATGGCTACTATTTACGAAAAAATAGAAAATGACAAATGTTGGCAAAGATACGGAGAAATTGTGCACTACTGGTGGGAACTTAAAATGGTTCAGGCACTATGGAAAATGGTATGGTGGCTCCTCAAAAAATCAAACAGAATTGCCACGTGATCCAGCAATTCCAAGTATATCCAAAAGAATTAAAAGTAGTGACTTAGATGTTTGTATACCCGTATTTATTTATAGTAGCATTATTCACAACAGCCAAAAGGTGGGAGCAACCCAAGTGTCCATGAGTGGATGCATGGATCCACAAAACGTGGTTTATCCACATCATACAATATTCTTCGGCCTTAAACAGGAAGGAGATCTTGCGATATGCTACAGTGCAGATGAATCCTGAAGACATTTACACTGTGCAAAATAATCCAGACACAAAAGTGCAGATGCTGTATGGTTTCACTCATGAGTATCTAGAGTAGTCAAGTTCATCAAGAGAAAGAAGGGCAGTTCAGCCAGGGGTTGCAGGAGGGGAAGTGGGGAGTTGGTGTTTAATGGGTATAGAGTTTCCATTTTCAAGATGAAAACCTTCTAGAGGTCAGTTGTCCAACAACATCAACACACTTAACACTATTGAAATGTACACTTAACACTATTGAAATGTACACTTAAACATGGTTAAGGTGGTAAATTATATATTATGCGTATTTTATCACAATTTAAAAAAATTTTAAGAGAACATTGAGGAGGAGGTGGAGGTAGAAGTAACAAGAACTCAAATACTCAAAGGCTCAGCAGAAAAGCCTGCTCATCTCAACCTTAGCCCAGGCTGGGCCTCACATGAAGTTTAGGTCAGAATCCCAGCCAAATTCACACTTTGGTGTTCTGAAAACTCTCAAGCACACTGGCAGAAGCAAATATAGTTCCTTTCTAGAGACCCTTCTACCTGGGCCTCAAAGAATTCCCACAGATAAAGTTCCAAGAAAAATGACCTCTCATGGGGCAAAAACAGCAAAGTAAACACGGAAGGAGAGTCAGCAAAAGGGTCCTTCGCAGACTTCAGACACCAAATATGAAGCCACCATCTATCCGCCCAGTGCTGGCTTACTGAGCCCTGTTCAAGGAAATGGACACAAAAGTGAGATAAATGGACAAAAGTGTCGGCCGTCATGGAGGTGCCACACCTGCACCCTGGCGATGCACACACATGGGAAGCGCACAGGGAGCGCCAGGCTGGGGAACGTGGCGATGCACACACATGGGAAGGGCACAGGGAGTGCCAGGCTGGGGAACGTGGCGATGCACACACATGGGAAGGGCACAGGGAGTGCCAGGCTGGGGAAGGTGTCAATTTCAACTTCAATGTTAAAGTAGTAAAAAGAAGCATGAAAATGTGAACAAGGTTGGTATGCAACAAGATCATTAAAAAAAAAAAAAAAAGAAAATGTGAGCAAGGGCCAAGAGACTTCACAGAAAGAACCAGTATATTTGAAAAAAAAAATTAGAACTTCTAAAATGAAATTAAAATAATGGTCAAATGAAGTATGAACTGGTTGCAGTGAAAAACATATTAGATATGTCTGAAGAAGCAGTTGGTTGTGGACTTAAAGACGGTGCTCAAGAAATCATCCTAGCTGGGCAAGGTGGCTCACACCTATTATCCCAGAGACTCAGGAGGCTGAGGTGAGAGGATCGCTTGAGGCCAGGAGTTCAAAACCAGCATGGAAAGGAGAGCAAGACCCCATCTCTACAAAAAAACAAGCTATCTAGGCATGGTGGCATGTGCCTGTAGTCCTAGCTACTCAGGAGGTTGAGGTGGGAGGATCACTTGAACCCAGGAGGTTAAGGCTGCAGCAAGTTATATTCCCACTATTTTACTCTTTCTGGCCTGAGTGACAGAGGGAGACCCCATCTCTAAAAAATAAATGAAATTTTAAAAATAAAAAACAACAGAAAATCAAACACCGCATGTTCCCATTCATAGGCAGGTGTCGAACAATGAGAACACACGGACACAGGGAGGGAAGCATCACACACTGGGGTCTGTGGAGGGGAACTAGGGGAGGGACAGCAGGGGATGGGGAGTTGGGGAGGGATAACATGGGAAGAAACACCAGATACAGGTGATGGGGAGGAAGGCAGCAAACCACATTGCCATGTATGTACCTATGCAACAATCTTGCATGTTCTTCACATGTACCCCAAAACCTAAAATGCAATTATATATATATATAAAATAAATAAAAAACAAAAAAAATAAAAAACAAAATCATCCCAACTGTAGGACTAAGAGACAGAGACAGGAAAATATAGACAAGAAGTGAAGGATGTGGTGGCTGGGGTAGGAGGATCTAAGAAACATCTACTCTGGAGTTCAAGAAGGGAGTCAACAGAGAAGAGAGGAAGCAATATTAAAGGAGACAGGAATGAAATTTTTCCAGGGTTAGAAATCCAGGTATCTCATTAATAAATTCTTAGCAAGATTTAAATAAAAGCACACTTCAATGCATGTCGAAGTCCTGAGACTACAGGATGCCAAGGAGAAAGATTTAAAAAGCAGCCAGAGAAAGGAGAGATCACATAGGAAACAAATGTAACCGAGAGCCGATTTCTCAACAGCATCAGTAGATGCCAGAATGCACTAGAATGACATCTTCAATGTGCTTTAAGAGATCAATTGTCATCCTAGAATTCTATACCTAGTGAAACTATCTTTCAGGTATGATGACAAAATAGACAAACTTTATTAATAAAAGGCACTGCCAAAAGGTGGGTCTCTTGGTGGTCACCACCTGCCAGGAAGCAGATCTTAGATGATTTCCCAATAAAACAAAGAATAGATTAAGGAATAAGCTTTATCAGGGAAGTGACAGCAGAAGGAGGCAGACAAATACTTAGGCAGATGGGGGCAGGTCCCCAGTGAAACCTCACCTTCAAACCAAAGACAATTTAAAGCCTGAAAGCCAAGCTGCCAGTCTTGGATAAGTCCATGGACCAGACTGAGAACCTCTCTTCCCATATGGTGTGCTTTCCTCTGATTGATCCCCACCCTTCACCTATTTTACATATACCTGCCCTTCCCTAATTGGTTTTTTAGTGTCATGACCACCTTTGAATTGTACCTTTGTTTTAGCCTTTTTTGCATATTCACAAACCAATCAGCACACACGCCCCCATTCTGAGCCCCTAAAAGCCCCAGACCCAGCCACACTGAGAGAGAGACCACATGACTTCTGGTAGAAGACCATCCTTAATCACATCTCTGTTGAAAGCTGTTTCGTCACTCAATAAAACTCTTCTCCACCCTTCTCATCCTTCAGTCGTCAATGTAATCTCATTCTTCTTGGATGTGGAACAAGTACTCAGGACCTCACTGAACTCAGGTACAAAGAAGGCAGTAACACTCTAGCCCTCTACCCTCCCCACCCACCATTAGTGCCTAGTGGCCACATCCTGCAATAGGGAGCAGCGGCAGGGCCAGGCCAGCCCCAGAGCCATGGGCCAGAGTGGGGTAATAGGACTGATAGAGCTGTTAACACTGTCCCATTTGTCAGGCTGCCGGCAGGCCTAAAAGAGCTGTTAGCACACTGTAACATGCCTTCTGGGGCTTCAAGTTTGTGAGCTTCCCTGTCTGGGTGCCACTGCATTCCCCTCATCTGGACACTAGAGTTCACTGTGGGAGTTACTTGCGACACGCCTGGTCCAGCCACAAGCCCCACACGGAGCCCACTTCTGTGCCAGTGCTTGGAGCAGCCAGCTGTACCCCATATTCACTCACCCACACACACCCTCCAGCCAGGGGCTGAGCACACAGTTGTGGTGGCCTCGGGATCTGTTCCAGAGTGCAACCAGGTGCGGCCCAGCAGACTGAGTGGGTGAGGCACCTTCTATGGCGAACCTGGGGCCGAGTGAGCCCTGGGCAGAGGTGTCACTGGCTGGAGGTCCCCAGCTGGCAAAGTAGCCATGAAAACTCCTGCATCAGAAGCTTACATGGCAAGTGGCAGCAAGAGACACAAAAGCAGGGAGCCTCCAACCCCCACCTCACCTTGTTCTGCTCACACTGAGACAGCTCACCTTCCAGGGAGAAGCACTGGCCCCTGTTGCTACCCTTCTAAGGCAAACAGGAAGCGACCTATTAGGAGGGGGATGACTCTCTGAGGCAGCAGCAGTTGTGACTTGGGTGCCAGCTGTTTTCATTGCTGCCTGAGAAAGCCAGTGCCCCACACCTGGGCCCCAACTGATGCCAGGCTTGCATCACTCCCTCCCACTGAAAGAAGGCAGGCTGAGTGGGGGCGGGGTGGTTTTAACTGACTCTCTCCAGGCCACCCTGAGCGAGCTACTAGGGCTAGTTCCAGACAATTCTGCTTGTTGCATCCTGTATCCCTTAAAGGAAATTCTAAAGGATCAACTTCAGAAAGATGGAAAAGGATCCCAGATGGAGGGTGTTTGATGCAAGAAGGAATAATGAATGTACCCCATAAACATATGCACCTACTATGTACCCGTAAAAATTACAAATAAAAAGATGATGAGCAGACAGTGGTAAGTAGGTAGATAAATTCTGACAAACCTTGGCTGCCTAAATAATAGAATGTTTAATTTGTGAGTTTAAAAATAGGGTAAGTCAGGCACGGTGGCTCATGCCTGTAAACCCAGCACTCTGAAAGATGGGCAGATCATGAAGTCAGGAGATCGAGACCAACCTGGCCAACATGGTGAAATCCTGTCTGTACTAAAAAATTAGCTGGGCATGGTGGTGCCATGCCTGTAATCCCAGCTACTTGGGAGGCTGAGGCAGGAGAATCCCTTGAACCAGGGAGTTGGAGGTTGCAGTGAGCCAAGATCGTGCCACTACACTCCAGCCTAGTGACAGAGCGAGACTTCGTCTAAAAAAAATAAACCACAGGATAAAATGGAAACACTGGCCAATATAGCATATAAATTGGGATTGTTCTTGTATTATTTGAAGAAAGCTAAAGAAATGATTAAGCTTAGAGTTCACAAACTACCAGTGTTGAAGTAGCTACCGTAACTATTAAAATAACAATCATATAATATACAAACGCTAAACTAGGAAGATCTAGGGAAATAAATAAGAGGATAAAAGCTTTTTGTCTCCCAAACAAGTTCAAAAAAACGAGGTTGAGAAAAAACAAAAAGTGGGAAAAATAGCACTTAATAAGATAGTTTAATAAATCCAAATGTGATAAATCCTCTCCAGGTAAAAACAAAGACTACTGACTTCATGGTTTTTTTTTTTTTTTTTTTTTCGAGACAAGGTATCTCTCTGTCACCCATGCTGGAGTGCAGTGGCGTGATCTTGGCTCATTGCAACCTCTGCTCCCCAGGTACCCCCCGCCACCCCATATCCCCTGCCCACTTGGGCTCAAGCAATCCTCCCACCTCAGGCTCCAGAGTAGCTGGGACCACACAGGCATGCACCACCACACCCAGCTATTTTGTGTGTGTGTGTGTGTGTGTGTGTGTGTGTGTGTGTTTAGTAGAGATGGGTGTTGCCCAGGCTCATCTCAAACTCCTGAAATCAAACAATCTGCCTGCCTCAGCCTCCCAAAGTGCTGAAATTACAGGTGTGAGCCACTGTACCTGGCCCTGACTCAGTGCTTATAAAAGACACAGTTAAAATATAAGAATTCAGAAAAATTTAAGCAAAGGATGGAAAACTATATGAGCCAGAAAAAACTGCAAGGGGAAATAAACTGTTCGTTACAGTACTTGGGAGACTTTAAAACACTTCTCTCGTAAGCGATGAGTCCTCTCAGTAAGTGGTGAATCCAGTAGAAAAGACATCTATTAGTATACAGATTTGTACAAAACAGTTACAAGCTCGACAGAAGGGCATATAAGCGATAGCACTGTGCCCAGCAATATGAAGGTACAGATCCTTTTCAAAATTATGGAGACCATGAAAACAGCCCTTGCTGGTGAGGAGACAGAGAAACGGGAACTTCTGTACATTACTAGCGGGAATGCCAAGTAGTGTAGCCACTATAGAAAACAGTATGCCAGCTCCTGGAAAGATTAAATCCAAAATTACCACGTAATCCAGCAATTCTACCTCTGAGTATACACCCAAAATAAGTGAAAACAGGATCTCAAAGAGATATTTGCATACCCATACAGCAGCATTATGCAAATAGCCAAAAGATGGACACAAGCCAAGCTTTACCGATGGATGAGTGGGTACATAACATGTGGTCTATACATACAATGGAATATTATTCTCAGCCTTAAAAAGAAAGGAAATGCTGACCCATGCTACAACATGGAGGAGCCTCGAGGACATTGTGCTTAGTGAAACAAGCCAGTCAGAAAAAAGAAAAATACTGTATGATTCTATTCATAAGAGGTTCCCAGAGCAATTGGATTCATAAACACAGAAAGCAGAATGGCGGGTGCCAGGGGCTGGGGGTAGGGGAAATGGGAAGTCACTGTTTAGTGGATACAGAGTTTTAGTCTTGCAAGGTGAAAAAGTTCTAGAGATCAGCCGTACAGCAGTGTGAATGTACTCAATGCCATTGAGCTGTACACTTACAAACGGTTAAGATGGTAGGCCGGGCGGGGTGGCTCACATCTGTAATCCCAGCACTTGGAGAGGCCAAGGCGGGTGGATCACCTGAGGTCAGGAGTTCAAGACCAGCCTGGCCAACATGGCAAACCCGTCTCTACTAAAAATACAAAAAAAAAAATTAGCCGGGTGTGGTGGTGCACGCCTGTAGTCCCGGCTACTCAGGAGGCCGAGGCGTGAGAATTGCTTGAACCTGAGAGGCGGAGGTTGCAGGGAGCCAAGAGGGTGCCACTGCATTCCAGCCTGGACAACAGAGTGAGACTCTGTCTCAGAAAAAAGGTTATTTGTGTTATGTGCATTTTATAGTAAAAAATATAATGATATGTCAAAATACTGTTTTTTTATAATTATATGGAATGCTTCAAAATTGTATGTGTCCTTCTTGCCCAGAGGCCATGCTAATCTCTCTGTATCACTGCAGTCCTAGCATAGCAAGCAGGAAATGCTATTTGCTAAGCCCAATAAAGTAATTAAGTTGTGAAAAAAATACATGGCGCTTTTATGAAAGTGACCGTGTTGTGGGCCATAAAGGCAGCCTCCGCACGGTTCAAAGCATCAGAAGTGAGCGGGTGAGAGCATCTCTCACCAAGGTGCAGTCAAATCAGAAATCAATAATAAAAAGACAGCCCAGGAGAACAAACAGAAGCATATGTTTCATAGTGCGCTAAAGAAGAAATTATCATAGCAACGAGAAAGTATATGCCACGGAACTAAAATAAGGTGCCCATCCAATGAAATTTAAAATCATGGTTAGGAGAACATCAGCTAGTGACATGGAAGAAAAGTAGTAAAATTGTTTACTGAAAATAAAGTCAACATTATGTTACACTGCAAGCAGCGTAGTCCCATGGTATAAACATGTGCTTCTGTGTATGTGTCATACAGGCAACAGACTGTAATAGACAAGATGGTAAACACACACACACACACACACACACACACACACAGGATGAGAAAATGGATACACACCAGCAACTAGCATTATAAATTGTGGTCAATTTTGGAAGGTGGGATTTACAAGTGATGTTTATTTATGTACTTCCTCGTGCTGTCTTCTAGATAAGTTAATACGAATTCGGTGATCAGAAAGGAAAACAATAAAGGTAACTAAGACACCAGCAGCAGAGGCTGGCGAACCACAGCCCCCAGGGCCACCTCTTGTCCTCTCAGTGCTGCTGCAGGACTGACGCCCATCACATAAACGCAATAAACCACAGGACATTGGGTGCCCAGGGAAAGACACCAGAGACTCCCCACTCGTCTTCCCGGGTGAAGGATGCCAGCCGGCAGGACCCTCGGGGGGGCGGCCTAAGTTCTGTCCCTAGATTCGCCGAGGCCAGTTCTGATCTGTCTGCAATGCTTCCCACTCTCCTTCCCCTCTCTCTCCGCCCGTTCTCAGGCTCTCGGCTGGTTCTGAAGCCCCCAGCTGAAGGTTTTGGCCCCCTGAGAGCACCTCAGTACCCAGTTCCCTGGGGTCTGCTGAACCAAAGGAGGAAGGCCACATCCAAACCTCCTAAAAGTGTCTGTTCACAAAAACAGAGCCTGCAGGAGCTGTAAACTCAGAGGCTGTTTGACAGGGAAGCAGGACAGGTGTGGTCATTTGGAAAGCAACCAGCATAGCTTCCATCCACACCCCCAGCCCAGCCCTCCCGGAGACAGGGAACTGGCCCTTTACAGGGGCTTGGGGACTCAGTGAGAAATGTAACTTGAAGAACCTGTTATGTTAGGGGATGATCTTGGAAGGGAGGGCAAATCCCTAGCGACTCCGAGGATTTTCAGGGGCTGCTCTGGAGCGGGAGGAGGTTTCATTTTCCAGGGGGCCTGAATTCCTCGACCTCCCACAGGGGTGAGAGCTACAGCTTTAAATGGCGCCCTGCCCCAGCTCTCCAGTCGGAGAGGACAAAAACCAGTGACAGTGTTCTCCCCTCCTGGGAGGAGGAGAATTAGAAATTTTGTTTTTTTTAGACAGAGTCTCACTCTGTCACCCAGGCTGGAGTGCAATGGCATGATCTCTGCTCACTGCAACCTGTCTCCCGGATTCAAGCGATTCTCCTGTCTCAGCCTCCCAAATAGCTGGGACTACAGATGCATGCCACCACACCCGGCTAATTTTTGTATATTTTAGTAGAGACAGGGTTTCACCATATCAGCCAGGCTGGTCTTGAACTCCTGACCTTACGATCCACCCACCTCTGGCTCCTAAAGTGCTGGGATTATAGGCATGAGCCACCACGCCCAGCCTAGCAATATTAATAATAAGAAATTTCACCAGAGCGTACTTACAGAAACCTAGATGGTACATATATTTTTATTTGTGTATCTATTTTTTCATATGGAAAACCAAATGTCCCAGCACCATTACTGAATAGGGACCATTTCCCCTGCTTGATCTGCAATGCCAATATCAACTGCAATATATCAGGTTTCTAGATGTGCTCCTTTGTGGCCTAATGGGGCCACCGTCCTATACGCTGTCCCTTGTTCACTGAATCGTGTACCACGTGATTGTACAAAATACACAATACTCTTTATGACAAATTCCGCAGAGCTAACGGATTCTCACAGAAGACTTCTGATTTCTGCTTAATTCTCATATCCATAGCCAACCTGTGGTTCCAATGATCAAGTTTAGTTCTGACACGAATGACAGTTATTTTCATTTCTTTTAACAAGAGTAAAGTGAAGCAACCGAGACTTACATAGGAACTGTGCTTGTTTGACAATGGACCGAGGGACTTCTTTGCTGCATTGCATAAGCTTCTGAATCTTGGAAGAATTCTCCTCCACTTGCTTGGTGCTAGTGGCCATGGAATAGCTGTGGACATAGCTGTGACATTTACTTCATGTTTACCGCACTCCTTCCACTCACCTTCACACTATCACTTTCTTAAGACGGAGTCTCCTTCTGTCATCCAGGCTAGAATGCAGTGGCTGGCATGATGTCGGCTCACTGCAACCTCTGCCTCCTGGGTTCAAGCGATCCTTCTGCCTCAGTCTCCCAAGTAGCTGGGACTACAGGTGCGCGCCACCACATCCAGCTAATGTTTGCATTTTTAGTAGAGGTGGGGTTTCACCATGTTGTCCAGGATGGTCTCGATCTCTTGACCTCATGATCCGCCCACCTCAGCCTCCCAAAGCAGTGGGATTACAGGCGTGAGCCACCGCACCCAGCAACGCTATCACTTTCTTAAAATTAGATAACAAAACAACAAGTCAAGCCCTGACTTGTGGCAGCTGTCCATTTCCAAGCTGTAAATCCTCCCGCCTTGGGCGAACGTGATTTCACTGGGCTTGGAGTTTGAAGAGACGCACAGTGGCACACACCCAGGATTTCCCCCGCTTCAGGTGCAAGACAGAAGCCACCTCAGGGCACAGACACGAGGAAAACATAAAATAATTAGTTTTCAGTATTCCTTACCTTTGTATTTTAATGTAATGGCTCATAACATTCCTGTACATTTAACTCTCACTGTACAGCCAGCCCCAGCCCACGAGTGCCCCTTGCGCCCTATTCCTGGTGCCCAGGCCGTTGCCGTGCCAGCCAGGAGCAGAAGGCTGTGGAGGTTGGAGAGGAGAGTGGCTAAGCGTGGCCTGGAGGTCACCATGCAGCGGTGGATGTGCTCCGCTGGCTGCGTCCTGCCATGCTCCTCTTGGAGGTTACGGGGACCTTAATTCAGCCCAACTCACCCCAGAGACCACTCTGCTCTTTATTTTATTTATTTATTTATTTTTGAGATGGAGTATTGCTCTTGTTGCCCAGGCTGGAGTGCAATGGGGGGATCTCAGCTGACCACAACCTCCGCCTCCCAGGTTCAAGCAATTCTCTTGCCTCAGCCTCTCCAGCGTTGGGATTATAGGCATGTGCCGCCATGCCTGGCTAATTTTGTATTTTGGGTAGAGACGCAATTTCTCTATGCTGGTCTCGAACTCCTGCCCTCAGGTGATTCACCGGCCTCAGCCTCCCAAAGAGCTGGAATTACAGGCGTGAGCCACCGCGCCCGGCCACTCTGCTCTTTATATAAATCATGACCTTTTAATTTCACTGCTAAGGAGTCCAAGTATTTTAGCACTACAAATGGATGTTTTGACAGGTATAAAAATCAGGAAAATATAGAATCAACGTTGCCTGTGCAGTTGTACAGGCAATGGGAGACAGCGTTTCGAAGGAATAAAGGCCTAGCTCACAAGCCTCGCCCTTGTGACTACGTGTTTAACTGAGGCTGAGAAGTAACCGCAGCTCAAGAGGCGTCTGAGAAAAGAGCTTCCCCACATACCACCACGGCCTGCAGGATCCAGGCCGACGTGCTGACGGAAGGTTTTGATTTTGCAACGATCGAACGAGTTTAATGCTTAAAATCCATGGTTTAAGAGATTTTATTTGAAAGTTCTATTTTTAAAAGCATCCTGGTGTTTGTATTGAAACTGTCCCAAAGACGCTTTTCTTTAGAGCCTTAATCCCTGGAAATGGAAAACCCACCAGAAGAATGAGAGCTTGCTACTCTCCCTGGGTGCACGCTGGGCTGGAGAGTAGAATGAGGTCAGCTTCGCGGTGGGTCCAAGCCACACGGGGGACGGCTGCAAGCCCAAGCCATCGGCCAAGGCTCAGGCTGCATTATGACTTTCAGGGGCCCCTCTATAAAAAATATTAAAAATTCCATTTTACGATGGCATTGATATAAAGGTGAATATATTCAGATTGCATATTAAAACATTTCCTTTGACCTAAAAGTTCATTTTTTTCTTCTGATTATGAAAGAAATGAAAACACTTTCGAGGGCTGTGAAAGGCGCCGTGGGTGCTGGCGCCACGCCTGCTGGGCTTGACGGCCCGGCAGCCCTGCAGACACTCCCACACCGAGCGGCTGCAGCCTCAGGCAGGATGGGCCAAGCAGCAGGGTCGTGCTTCAGGTGCATGGTTTGGGGCGGGCGGCAGTCATGCCGCACAGTGGGATTGTTCAGACCAGGAATGCCTGTCGGATTCTGCCCTCTCGGGTGTCCTCACTCACCCACAGCCCTTACTGTGACACCAGCCAAAAAAGCAGGCATGCTAATCTCAGGTCACCAGCTTGCCGTTTCTCAGCTGAGTGCTCATGCAGGTGACAGGATACTCAAGCAGGAAAACCCAGGGCCAGATAGGCCGTGCCCTCTTGACCTGCTCCCCGGGGCCCTGGGCCAGCCACGTGTGCAGCGAACACAGCCAGGCCCCTGCATCCCAGAGGACATTGTGCCGGGGACCGAGAGCTGTACGTTGCTGAGCTTCGGTTTCCTTATCTGTGGGTTGGCCATGGCCTGATTCGCAGCCCAGCGAGGCTTACTTGAGAAGGTCGGCGCCGAAGGTCTTCCTGAACAACTGCACGTACCGGGAGGCTTTTCTTTCCCCCTGGCTCCAACAGTGCAGCAGGACCTCCCTGGCAGAGGGAATTTCAACCCCTGACGGAGGTGTCAAGCCCTGGAACACTGCAGGGCAGCTGCGGCCAAAACAGGCGGCCAGTGCCAGCCACGCGGCCACAGAGGGCAACTTTGCCCAGGGTTTGAATCCAGTTTTTGGAAAAGCCCCAGTTCTGAAGGGGTCTTAAATAGGCTCCTTGAAAGGAAAGTAGGAAAACGCAAATGTAGGCTGTTCTCGGAGGTGCGGGCCACTGAAGGCTGCCTGCAGGGCGGTCCCGTGTCCTCACACCTGGGGAACTCCCAAAGGTGGTTTCTATTCGAGAAGGAATGATTAACATTCATTCCCCAGCTTAAAGAAGAACAAGTTGGGGGCCGGACAGGACTCCCCTGGGAAACACTGAACAGTGAGGGGGGACTGGAGACTTTAGAGGCCTTCGGGGGTGTGGGGGAGGCGGAAGGCAGGAACCGCAGCTCAGGCTTCACCCACCTGCCTGGGGGCTCCTGAAGGGCATGTCTGCATGGGGGCTGGCATGTTGCTGCAGTTGGCAGGAAGTGCAATGGGGTGTGAAGATCTGGTCTGCTTGACGCCTCCTGTGACGAGGAGCTCACATCTACCTGCTGACGGGCTGTCCTGCCACCTTGGAACCACCCTGCTGGAATGGAGACTCCCTCCTTACACCGAGCCAGTCAGTCTCCCTTTGTCTCCTACCCATGGGTCCCAGGGCCACCGAGAACAGGCTCAACCCTCCCACCACCCCAGACCTGTTATTTCGAGATATGGGGCCATGTCTCTGCTCCAGCTTTTTCTTGTCAGCAAAATATTTCTAACTTTGAGAAGTACTCCCAAAAGCCCTCCGGAAGTCTCACACAATTTACACCCCCACATCCTCAACCACTACAGGTACTATCCATTTTAAAATTTTTGGCAATTGAACGATGTGTGCCACTGCGGTATTCACGTACATTACACAGATCACAAACCAGAGCCAGGGTCTACTCGGAGCGCGCGGTGTGCCGAGGGCTGCCGTGTGCCGAGGGCTGGGTCTACCAGGAGTGCGACATGTGCTGAGGGCTGCCGTGTGCCGAGGGCTGGGTCTACCCGGAGCGCGCCGTGTGCCGAGGGCTGGGTCTACCAGGAGTGCGCCGTGTGCCGAGGGCTGGGTCTACCTGGAGCGCGCCATGTGCTGAGGGCTGGGTCTACCCGGAGCGTGCCGTGTGCCGAGGGCTGCCATGTGCTCTTTCCCCCTGGTGCTGCTCCTAGGCTCCGATGACAAGGTGAGCCCGGCATTCCTGGATCCACCCAAGCAGGTGGGAGAGGAAGGCCAAGGGCGTGGCAGTGCCGGTCCTGCTGGGAAGTCCCGGTAACTCCTCTTCCAGTCTGGATTCCCAAATCTCTGCCACCTTCTCTCTTGACAGCAAAGTTAAACATTGATTTTTCATGCTGTGATCACTTGATTACCTATGTATTCCTTGCTTCTATTATTCAATTGGGCTGCTTTTCTTATTAAAAGTCTGTCTTTAAACAGAGTTTAGAAGACACTGCAAGTTCATTCCAATGTGTCATTGGCTTTTTGCTTCTGCTTGGAATACATAAAGCATTTCACTTCTTAACAGACCAAAATGTCCATGTTTTCTGTGGCTTTTGGAAATTGTGTCTTTTAAGGAGGTTCTTCTTCAACCCAAAAAGTATTTAGCACTAGCATCCTGGGCTGGGCTGCAGGAAGTCAGGGTCTCTCTCACTCCAGGTCCCCTGGATGGGGAGAGGGAAGGGCCTGGGAGGCTTCACTACTGCGCGTCCAGACCACAGGGTCCCCACATCAGAATCGGACAGACTCCACTCAGTCCTCTCGGGAGTCTAGTCCTGTTGGGGCGTCCCTCACTGCCTCACCTGAAACCCCTCCCTCCTGCTCCTGCTCGGGCTGTCCCTAGGGCCCAAGGTGCAGGGGAAGCTGGCCCTAGTGTCTCCTCCCCACCGCCGCCGCCGGCCTGCCTGTCCTCGCTGGTTGGTCTGGAGGACGGTGGCGGCCTCTCTGCTGGGGTCCAGGGAAGCATTTGCAGCAGCATTGCTGATTTCTCGCTGCTCAAGTCAGAAGGATTTTATGCACTTTATGAAAATAAAACAAATGCTTCCCACAACTGTCAGGCCTCATTAGCTCTAAAGGGTCACATGCCTGGCTTTGAAACCACAAATTTCTGGCAGGTGCCTCTCATCCCAATGTCACTACCTAGGAGGCCCAACCCCCCTCCCAAGAAGCCAAGCCCCCAGAGGCCAGCCCCCACCCCCACCAGAGGCCAGCTTGCCCGGGCCTTAGGTTCGTCCTCAGGCGTGAGGCCTGGGCTCTGAGGCTCATAGAAACATGCTAGCAGCAAGCTATCCAACCGTGGCAGAGACATTTCTGAACATCACCGTGCCTTCATGGCATATTTCAGCCATCAGCTTCTCTGCCTAGGAGATGTGAGACCACCCACCAAGACAGGGCCACGGGCAACTGCTCCTGAAGGGTCAGAGCTGAGCAGAAGCCCCTAGGCCCTGCCAGCGAACTCGTGAGGCAAGGGACAGCACATGCCACCAGTGTGCCCCATGCCGATGCTCACCAGGCACCCATGAGCCACATGTGCTCCCCAGGGCTAAGATGACCTCTCAGTGGACAACCGAGGCTCAAAGAAGAGACAGGAGCACCCTAAATCACATGCCCACACCTGAACAGAGTGTCCTGATCCCACAGTCCGTGTTCTTCCACACCACCTCAAGAAGGGGCAAAATTTACCCTGCAGAGGTGAGGTTTGGCAGGGGAGAGGAAAGAAGCCCACAAGGTGACAGAAGGCCTGAAGCTACGCCCACCACCCACAAAACGGGGCACGGAAGGAGGGGTCTAGCCACAACCCCCAGGCCGGTGGTGGGACGGGAGGCCTGGCAGTCAGGGCCCGTGCCGTGGGCTCCACAGGGCACACACACTGTGGTTCTTGCCTCAGCTACTGCCTGTTCAAGTTTGAACCCCACACAGACCTCCCACTTACCATTGATAATAAACCTTGTTCGTGCTTCAGAAACAATGCGGCAAGACCCATGAACCAGACACAGACGCCAGGGTGAAAAGCAAGGCACCGCTTGGGGCCAGACTTTCAAAGTCAATTTGTGTCCAGGACCTCTCAACTCAGTTTGGGTTAAGACCTAGGAAACACCTTCAGAAGCGCTAGACAGCAACTTCACAATTTCCACTCTGGAATTTCTTTTTCTTTTTCTTTTGAGATGAAGTCTTGCTCTGTCACTAGGCTGGGGTGCAGTGGCGCAATCTCGGCTCACTGCAAACTCCACCTCCCAGGTTCAAGTGATTCTCCTGCCTCAGCCTCCCAAGTAGCTGGGATTACAGGTGCATGCCACCATACCTGGCTAATTTTTGTATTTATAGTAGAGACAGGTTTTTGCTATGTTAGTGAGGCTGGTCTTGAACTCCTGACCTCAGGTGATCCACCCACCTCAGCCTCCCAAAGTGCTAGGATTACAGGTGTGAGCCACTAGGCCTGGCTGGAATTTCTTAAGATGAAAAACAGCTGGACAAACCTAACGACAGCCAGCCAGGTGCCAGAGGAGGGTAGGGAGTGCAGGCCGGCCTGGGGAGCAGAACTCAGTGGGGCGGCTGCAGGACAAGTGTGCTCCAGGAGAGAGAACGAGATGCCCCCAAGGCCTCAAAAGGGGTCAGCTGCCTCCCCAAGGATGTTTCCACAAAACCTCTTAGGAAAGACTGGAGGGAGCTGTAAGTGCCCCTCACTGTGCATACCTGAAAAAGACCCTCTGCCCTAAGGGCCCTGTCTCCTTATTCCCTTCCCAGTTCCAGCGGGTTTCCCGTACCCTAAGGCTGACAGGCTTCTTACCTGCCCCTGAACGGTGTCTTCTGTCCCACAGGGGAGAAGCTTCCAACTGTAGTCATTGTTGGAGGGCAGAGAACTGCTGCTGAGATCTTCTCCCCTATGGGACAGAAGACACTGTTCAGGGGTAGGTGAGAAGCCTGTCAGCCTTAGGGCACTGGGGGAACCCCTGTAGCTGGGAAGGAATAAGAGACCCCGACTCCTGGGGGAGAGGCAAGAATGCAAGCTGGTTCCGGAGCTACAGCCAGACCCAGGGACACGGTGTCCACCTACGGCTGGGGTTACTCAAGCAACAGAGAATGCCCCCAACCCCACTGCCAGCCAGCAACCACAGGGCAGTAAGACACAGTGGACTCATGCGTGTGTGGCAGAACCACTCAGCACGATGGGGGGAACAGCCTGCCTGACCATGCGGGACTTCATCTGTGAATGAAAGATCTTTTCTTTTCTTTTCTTTTCTTTTTGAGACAGTTTCGCTCTTATTGCCCAGGCTAGAGTGCAATGGTGTGATCTCAACTCGCCACAACCTCTGCCTCCCAGGTTCAAGTGATTCTCCTGCCTCGGCCTCCCAAGTAGCTGGGATTGCAGGCATGCACCACCACACCCGGCTAATTTTTATTTTTAGTAGAGACAGGGTTTCTCCATGTTGGTCAGGCTGGTCTCGAACTCCCAAACTCAGGCAATCCACCTGCCTCGGCTTCCCAAAGTGCTGGGATCGCAGGCGTGAACTACCGTGCCCGGCAGGATATTTTCACATTGGGTAATCTAGAATAGCACATTACTAAGCCAAGGAGAGAACATTTGGTCACCTTAACAGACAAGAATAATTCAACCTCCATTCCTGCTAGAGTTTCTCTGTGACCAGGAACAGAAGAGCATGTTTTTAACGTGAGAAAACAGCCTTCGCCATTGTTCCTGGCAGCCTCTCGTAAAATCACAAGGACTGCCCTTGGTATCTGTCCAGCATCGCCCTAGGGGAAGGAAGCCACAGCACAGTCAAAAGGCAAACTGGAAAATAATATGAAGTCAAACCAGGAAGCACTTCTAGAAATCCAGGAGGGAAAAACCAAGTCCCACAGAATAAAGGGTCATGAGCTCAACAGAACAGAAAAGCAAACAAGGAAATGGCCCTTAAACGTCAAGAGAGCCTACAACTCGGTCGAAACGTCAAAGTGCAAATGAAAACCATGCTGAGATCCTCTTTCTCGCCTGAGCAGTGGAAATCTCAACGTGTGGCCAGTCGCTGCTGGGAGGCTGCGGGGAAAAGGCACTTCCACATGTTTTCTGGTGCAGGAACGACATGGAACCATCCACACACAGCGTCTGGCAATGCCCAGCAGTACTGCGACAGACGTGTGCTTTGACGCTGCAGTCTTACTTCTGGGTATCTATCCACACATAAGGCATGATGGAAGGGCTGGGCGTGGTGGCTCACGCCTGTAATCCGAGCACTTTGAGAGGCCAAGGCGGGTGGACCATGAGGTCAGGAGGTCAAGACCATCCTGGCCAACTGGTAAAACCCCATCTCTACTAAGATACAAAGAAAAAAAAATTAGCTGGGCATGAGCATGGTGGCATGCACCTGTAGTCCCAGCTACTCGGGAGGCTAAGGCAGGGGAATCACTTGAATCTGGGAGGCAGAGGCTGCAGTGAGCTGAAATCATGCCACTGCACTCCAGCCTGGGGACAGAGTAAGACTCCGTCTCAAAAACAAAAGAGATGATAGGAGAACAAAGCTTTTCACAGTGCATGCTGGCATTGCTTTTAATGGCAGAAGACACGACTCAGCACCAGGGAGCCAGCAGGAGAAGCCAGGCAGCTGTGTGGGGGAGGTCCATGCCGCCTGGAGAGGAGTGAGGACGGTGTCTAGGGTGGACGTGCTGAGGTCCCCATAGACTGGATAAACCCAAAAAGCCAAGGTTCAGAACAGGGTATACATCACGACCTTTCGTGAAACTGTATGTTGTAGGGGTATAAAAGTAAATACTCATATCTGCTTGTACAAGAGTCTAATGCAAATGGCGCCTGCAGGAGCAAGAGGCAAGGCAGACAGGGACCGCGGGAGGGGACTCCCAGTGAGGACCCTTTCAGCTAACTGTGACTGTGGATCCATGCTAATGTATTACCTCTTCCATTAAAAGCCCTTTAAATAAGAGGAAATGAATACTTTAGAAATACGAATGAGTTATGCCAAACATGAATCCCTGGCATGACAAAGGACGGTACTGATACATGATTGACAGTAAGGATAATTTTCCTTAAAAAACGTACACAGTACTCTCTGCAGGGTGTCAGGCCTGGCTGCTGGAGAACATAAATTAGACCCTACCATCCGTGTGCACCGTGGGGCAGGGCCAGCCCCGCCTCGAATCACATGGCTCTGGGTGCCCAGCTTCCTCAGAAGACACCCAGAGGTTTCCATGGTGCCTTCACCAAAACCACACACCAGCCAATCTGGACACACCTGTTTGACTGCATTCATTTCCAAGGACGTGATCCTGCCCTGGTTGACCAGACACAACCTTCTTGGAATATGTGTACTTTAACTTTCGTTTGAACTCCATTTTCTTACCAGAAAGACCAATTTGCTTGGTTTAACAAACTGATAACCAATTTGGAACTCAGCTCTGTATAAGGATTTTGTAAAAGTTTTATGTATTATTATTTCAGAGTGGGTCTTGCTCTGTCACCGAGGCTGGAATGCAGTGGCATGACCATGACTCACTGCAGCCTCAACCTCCTAGGCTCAAGTGAGCCTCCCATCTCAGCCTCCTGAGTAACTAGGACCACAGGCATATGCCCACGCCTGGCATTTTTGTTTGTTTTGATGGTGTCTCACTATGTTGCCAGGGCTGGTCATGAACTCCTGGGCTCAAGCAATTCTCAGATCTTGGGCTCCCAAAGTGCTGGGATTACAGGCGTTAGCCACCACGCCTGGACAAAACAAGTTTTATAGACTTTTTTTTTTTTTTTTTTTTGAGACAGAGTCTCACTCTTTCACCCAGGCTGGAGTGCAGTGGCACAATCTCGGCTCACTGCAACCTCCACCTCCCTGGTTCAAGCAATTCTCCTGCCTCAGCCTCCCAAGTAGCTGAAATTACAGGCATGTGTCACCATGCCTGGCTAACTTTTTTGTATTTTTAGCAGAGACAGGGATTTCACCATGTTGGCCAGGCTGGTCTCGAGCTCCTGATCTCAGGTGATCTGCCTGCCTTGGCTTCCCAAAGTGCTGGGATTATGGGCATGAGCCACCACACCCCGCCAAGTTTTATGGCTTTAAAAGCCATTTAAATTTCTTTTCCCTTGTTGAATTTAAAAGAAACCAAAGTCCCTCTCAATCTCCCTTTATGAAAATATACATAATAAGCAAAAAAGGGTTCTTTTTAGGGGGCTTCACTAATGCCCCAATGTAAAGCTGCATAAACCACACCTACCCAAACACCTTTTAGAAAAATAGAAAGCGTTTTTATTAATCAAGTGTCTCCTAGGCTGGAGTTAGAGCCCAAAGGCAGCAAGCAGTTGCATTTGCGAATAGCTGAGAACAGCTACTCCTTCCCCTCCAACTTAGGCTGGCTCATGCTTGACTTACATTTCTCACGTCTGCTTTGCTACGTTCGTCTTTGCTGGAGAGCCCCTGAGAAGAGCCCACAGCGGTCTCCTTAGAGGTGCCATGAACAAGGTTATTTACTCTCTGTACTTTTGGGTGTGGGAAGAAGAGCCCAGAGTAGGGAGCCAAGTCCAGGCCTGGGTGTTTAGCATCTTCCGATGGTGACATGCTGAGCCGTGATCCTGCTTGGGCGCGGCCTCCTTCTGAAGCGGATTCCTACGGACGCCCAAACAGGCTGCTGGTCCTGCTTGCGGCTGCCTCACGCACTGGCTACTGATCCAAAAGCTGGTCAAAGGCCCTGGCCATTTTTTCTCTTATTCATGTGCCACGACACTGTGCACATGGACCAACAGAAGATAAACCCTTCAGTCCAGGGCAGCTCAGACGGGCAGTGCCGGAGCAGTTCAGGGCCACTTGCCAATACACATTACCCAAATCCTAAGTAGCACTTTGTGCTACAGCATTTGCTTCACAGATTTCAGTTTCTTAAAGTTATTAAAAAGGAAAATAAGAATGAATATCAAAGTAGAAAGCTGCATTTTACTCTTGAACTATTTCTTCCAAAGGTTTATTATGCATTTCCTTTTAATATAAATTACCATCAGCTCAACTTTTAAATTCAAATTCCTGAAGTATGACTCTAGTACTTCCTGAAAACTTATAAACCGAAGTGTAGAAAAATAATCCCATTTGTGTATTTTCTCAAAATCAGAGAAAAATTAAATTTCTCAAATTAAATAAGATCAGTATCTAGTGTCTATGATAAGATTCAGTAACAATCACATGCAGAGACTTTCTAAAACCTCACAAATGATCTTACGATCTCTGCCAAATGCTCACCTGTCTTGTAAGACTTCAATTCATACCGAAAAGAGATAAAATGTCACGATATGAATGAAAAGTATATTTCCCTGCACTTTCCTCACAAGAAAAAGTGCACACATTTGAAAATAAAAAATCCAAATGCTTATGATTTTTCCGTGTGAACTGAACTGCACAATCCAAACACTTATGGAAAAAATATGTGATTTTTTTAATGATTTACGTATAAAAGAAAAACTTTATGATACAATTTGACAGACTACTTCATAAAAAATTTTACTTACATACAATGTATGCAATTTTTTGCAACCCCCAAATTCTATTTATATATACAAATTCATAAAAGGCGGACATGTTAACTTGAAGTGAGGCAGGGGCCATTCAGGGTCACGGCTAACCCATTTGATTCAGTAGAAAAGAGATTATAAATACATGAAGGACTACTTAACTAATGTTCCTCCGCTCCCCCAAAACGTACTTCATGTAATCTGATCAATTTTATGCTGCACTGCAGGAAGGAGAAGAAAACCAACATTTCAGAATGGCAGATCTTAATGATCTGCTCCTGAACTTACTCAGCTCAGAAAATCACAAAATTACCTTAGTACGGAATTCATTTTGGAAACTGTACGAAGAAAAACCAAACTGTGCCATTTGTGCTAACCCTTAAAGAAACAAAACCTGGCCGGGTGCAGTGGCGCACACCTGTAATCCCAGAACTTTGGGAGGTCGAGGTGGGTGGCTTACAAGGTCAGCAGGTCGAGATCATCCTGGCCAACACGGTGAAATGCCGTCTCTACTAAAAATACAAAAATTAGCCAGGTGTGGTGGCATGCGCCTGTAGCCCCAGCTACTCAAGAGGCTGAGGCAGGAGAATTGCTTGAACCCGGGAGGCAGTGGTTGCAGTGAGCCGAGATGGTGCCACTGTACTCCAGCCTGGGCAACAGACTGAGACTCTGCCTCAATAAAAAACAAACAAAACCAGGCAATTCTCACAATTTAAATGGCACTCCTTAGTTTACATAATAAACACACTATCTAGAAATAAAAGTATTAGGATCCAGACCTTTAGATCTGTAAGCCTGTCTTCAAACACAGTGAAATGCTTTATATAATAATTTAAGACTCTGCTGAGTATTTACAATAGTATCTGTAAGTGAGAAACTATAAACCACATTTTTTTAAAAAACCTTTGATTTAAAAAACAATTTCCAAAAAAATGGCTAACATCAAAAAAATGCTAACATCAAAAAAATGCTGTAAATCAGTGCATCCTTTCACGTCTTCCTTATGTCGTTCTTCTAAGCTACCCGTCTCTCGGGTGTGCACATATGCAAAGGAAAAGGCATGATGCCAACGCCTTGCAGAGCGAGACCCTCTTAAGGAGGACAAGGACTCCAGAGGAGCTGTGCGGGCCCGTCTGAGGACCACCAGGATCAAATGCTCAAGAAAGTGAGGATATGGCCCATGACAATTTCCAGATAATGTCCATAATGGCCACACTGAAATCTCCTTTGTGAATTTATGAACTTTAAGGACTAGAAACACAAGCAAAAGATAATAGAGATCAAAAAGAAAATTACATAGAGAAGTACATGCAGTTACAAAGAGGTCAAAAAACAAAAGCAATCCAGTTGATTCATACCTTATATGGAGACAGGCTGAGATTAGCCCTTTCAAATGGAAATTAACTACAAATACAATGTATTTATTTTCAGGCCTCATTCTACTTATAAAGTGCCTATTGGAAAGTATACAGTCATGCTGCATTCAGCAGTGACCTCTGAAAGTCTTTCCACTAAATCAAAATAAAGGACCACTGTTCCCTTGGTATGCCAACACCACTTACCTGCTAGATAGAGAGTTCTGGTACAGAGCTAAACACCATGCAGCAGAAACACAAGAACAGGCTTTCAGAAAAACTTTTCACAGAGGTTTTTGGAAGCGCTATTTATAACTAGCCAGTATTTCATCTGGAAGGAGGTAAGAAAACATGTTTTTTTTTAATACACTTAACATGCTTACAGTTTTAAAGCTCTGAAAATTAGTTGAATAATAACATTGTAAACTGTTCATTTTCTTAGCAAACTGGAACTTAAAGAGTAATGATTTTCTGTCTTCCCTTTTTGCTTTTAAACTGAGGTGACTTTTCATCTCTGAAACTTTTGAGTGTTCACCTTCGCGAGGTCGAATTGATACTATACACCATTTTCTGGATTTTTTCCTCATTCCTGAGGATGTTGGCCTTCACCGCGCAGATCTTGTCTTGCTGGTCTTTGATCAGCTGCTCCAGCTCCGCCAGCTCCGCCTTTAAAGGCTCCACGGCACAGTCGGTGACACTGAGGGAGAACAAGACCAGTGGCTCGTCACTCTCAGCCCAGTGTGTGTTGGTTTCTTCATTCAGACATTGAAAGACAACAATAGTAAATTATTCATTTCATCCAAAGAAAAGGATAAAATGTATTTCTTATTTCCAAGACCCCTGCCACAACCAAAAGTGAAGTCAAACATGAGATTTATAAAAGCAGCAGTTAATGTTTCTTCAACGATAAGCTTGAAGTCCTTAAATTATATACAGAACAGCCTCTGGGACAAGGAGGTACGCAGCAAAGTCACCATCCACTTTGGGGACCCCACTCTGCTACTGCCCAAATCTCCTGCTGCAGGCCCCC
>PVKV010029107.1:0-24067 GCA_004027835.1 Alouatta palliata | reverse complement strand
TTCAACATTGCAGGCTGTTTTGGCTGAAGTTTCCATGAATATAAGTCCATGCTCCCTAGCAAAGGCTTCTCCTTCTTCTCTCTTCACATCCCTGCGGGACTCTAGGTCACTCTTATTCCCAATAAGCATGATAACCATGTTGGAACTAGAGTGCTGCCGGGCATCCTCTAACCATGAGGTCAGGTGGTTGAAGGTTTCATGCCCTGTAATGTCGTACACCAGCAATGCTCCAGCTGCTCCCCTGTAGTAGGAACGGGTGACAGAACGGAAGGATTCTTGCCCAGCCGTATCCCAGATTTGCAGTTTGATTTGTTTTCCATCGATGTTGACCATACGAGCTCCAAACTCCACACCTATTGTGAGGTCATGAACAGGCTGGAACCGCTTATCTGTAAATTGCAGGAGGAGACATGACTTCCCCACACTTGTGTCTCCGATGATAATATACTTGAAGAGATAAGCATAAGTCATGGTTTCCATTCCTCTGGGTTCCGGGTCTGCTCAAAATCTCAGATGTAGGTAATTCTATTGTTTACAAAGTATTTTGAAATCCTTCAAGCATTGTAGCTTTTTCTACTTTAGGATACGATTTGGATATATCTATTATTAAATTTGCATAGCCACATCCATATACTATTATTATACAGTTTAAATAAATTAGTAAAATCATCCTGGACCACAATAACAATACATAAAATACAATTAACAATCTAATATTCATGGAGATAAAATAGAATAAAGTGATTAATGACAGAAGTCTGCATTTTCATTTGAAGGATTTCAAAATACTTTGTAAACAATAGAATTATCTGCGTCTTACAGTATATATTGTTTATTTTCTTTCACCTTGTCTTATTTAGTGAAATAAGCCACTTACTTAACTTCCTAATGCACTTCATTAAATCAACTCTAACCATTTTTGAGATTCAATGTTATTTGTCCTTTTTCTTCACACATATCAATAAATTATGTGCTTGGAATAAAGATTAATTTAGATTTTTCTCTAGAGTTGCTATTTTCAACACGTTTTACTAAAATTAACATTGGAACAATCTGGTACATTATTTCTAAAATTATAACTCTAACTGTATAAGCTGGAACTATTCTCCTATTCACTATTTGTGAATTTAAGAATTCACAAATACTCCTTAAATCTAACTATCCTGCTGTGCATGGATGTTCATGTGTGATAAGCCCTGGCAACTACTAATAGTTTACTGGTGACGGCCCTACTGTAGGGTCTGGTGAATAAATCTGCTCTCAGAGAATATGCAATCCTCAGCCTCTAAAGGTTGTTTCGCATTGACATATTGGGATATATGAGAAGAAACCATCATTCTCTTCCAATATTGTAGATCTTCCTGCCGAGGCGTCTGAGTTCTTGTGCCACCACCACCAAAACATGCAAGACCGGGAACAGGAAAGGACCGAAATTCTGTTAAAATATCTAGGTAAAAGTTTTAGAATTTTCATTACAAAATTGATAGTGCTTAACAATGTGTATCTCATAGATCAGTGATTTTCAAAGTGAGGTCCTGGAATCAAAATCGCAGCACATGGAAACAGATTCTCTGATCCTACCCTATATCTGCTCTGTGAACTATACCATACCTTAGTTTGGCAGTGAGGCCCAGGATCTGTATTTTAATAAGCTTTTCAGGTGATACTGTTACAGGTCCAAGTTTTTAAAAATTAGAACAATAATCATTAAAGTAGAAGTACTTCTATTTTGTTTTTTCCCCCATTGATTTATTCAATCAAATTTCAGAAAGAGCTATGGGCATTTTTCTTGGTGTTCTTTCCTTATCTGAATTATTATTTCTCATTTTTTAAATCTGTATTAATCACAACCTTAACTGCTATCGGTTTAGCTGTTAACTTCCATAATTGAGTACTTCTGAGGTAAACTCATTCTACTGAGAAAAAGTTACCCGAATGTGCTAAGACTTTCAAGCCACTTTACCCTCAGATAATTCTCACTTTAAACAAGTAGATACAAATTTCAAGGGAGTTAGAGCAGTGCTTATTTTGTAGTTAATAAAGCCTGAGGGAACCCTTCCAGAAATTTCTGCTTGAATCCCTGGTCTAACACTTCTATGTGAGAAGTCTCTTTAAGCCACATTTTAGGTCCTCAGATGAACAGTGAAATACTTTCTTTCCCCTCCTTCAGAATGTGGTATAACTTGCTAGCTCCCAGCTATTCAGTGATGAATTTGGAAGCAATGACTTTGATACATGTGTGATTGACTGAATGGGGCTCCTCCTGAGTATTAGCTGTATCCAGCTGAGAAAACTCAGTTTTCCTAATTGTTTATAAAGTCAGGTAAAATCCAGGTTTACTTGCCCCTTTCTCCTTTGTATTTCCCTAGATATTATACTTCTGCTTCTTTCTTTCCTGCTTGGACTCTTTCCCAAACCAGTTCTTTCTATTTTTTCCCAACTTCATTTTTACTTCTCACCTCCTCTTTTGTTCTAACTCTACCACTTTTCTTTCTCCTAATTTTATCTTGATTCCTTTGTCATGCACTGGCTGATTCCAATTAAGGAAATCTTACGTTTACTCTTTTAAGATTCAGGCTTGAAAACAGGCTCTGTCATAGGTAAGTGTACTTATTGTAAATGTGCAAATCCTGTTCAGAGAAACAACAGCATTAAAAATAATGAGATAACTGGTTGTGGTTTCAGATGAACAGGAAAATAAAAATCTTGCCCAAGATCTTCATCTGCTAGGCTTCCCCTGCCCTCTCTTGCTTGCTCAATGATTTATTCCTTTTTGAAGGTAAGTTCTCAAAGCCAGAAAGCTTTAAAATGATCCTCTAATGAGCCCTACCCATTCTTATCATCCTTAAAAAAGTGCAGACTTTTTTTCTCTTGCTTTTCTAACAGACAGTATTCAGATTATTTTTAAGAGCTTAGCATCTAAGAGACACTATGAACTTGCAGTGCTGTTTTAAAACCCAAAATATTGAACAAGATCACAATATTTCTCTTTATCTTTTCTTAGACAATGGAAATGTCACATATCCCTGGAGATTCTTTTGTGACATACTTTAATAAGTTCAAGGAATTCAACTTCACTCTTCCTTTGGCTGAGTAATTACAAAAAGGACTGGGCTGACACATATTAAAGTCTACCAGTAAAAGCTGCAATCTCACTCACTGGTGATACGTGATGCTTTTAAATGTTCTTAGAGTTTACCAATTATATTAAACCAGTGTCCTACACTATCAGTTCTCTAAGCTTGAAATGCTCTAAAAATTACGAAATATTTATTTATCAGATCACCAATTCTTTCTTCCTTTAGTTCTGAGGTATTCCTCTAATGTGCAAATATGTGGAAGATTATCCTACAGCTCCTCTCCCATGTCTATATAGTTGAGAACTCTAAAACACTTTCTTGGCATTCTTTAGATTTTGTATCCCCAGATTACATTAAATTCTCACCAATTTGGTTAAAGGAAGTTCTGCCCACATTAAATGAAAAAGGGGACAGTTTGTTTGTTTTAGTTTATACTGTTACTTTCACGATCAGAAAATAATAGTTTCAACCATACACAATCTAGTTATAGACAATATGACTAAATTGCTTGGATTACTAAGTACTTATACCTACTTTGAAGAATATAAGTACTTACGTATACTTATAAATTATATATATGTGTGTATATATGTGTGTGTATCTATCTATCTATCTATCTATCTATCTATCTATCTATCTATCTATATATATATATATATAGAGAGAGAGAGAGAGAGAGAGAGAGAGACAAAGTTTCCCTCTTGTTGCCCAGGCTGGAGTGCAATGATATGATCTCGTTCACTGCTGTCTCTGCCTGTCAGGTTTAAGCAATTCTCCTCCCTCAGTCTCTAGAGTAGCTGTGATTACAAGTGTACGCCACCCCACCTGGCTAACTTTTGTATTTTTAATAGAGACAGGGTTTCACAACATTGGCCATGCTGATCTCAAATTCCTGACCTTAGTTGATCCGCCTGCCTCGGCTTCCCAAAGTGCTGGGATTACAGGCGTCAGCCACTGTGCTTGGCCTAAATCAGGTATTTTCTAAAAATTATTTTTTAAAAAATGAAAAAAGTACACAGAAATTTTATTAACAACTATACATAGTGAAAATTATAAGCACTAACGTTTTATCTTATTTGCTTTGTAAATTATAATAAAAGAAAAATTTTAAGTATAGTTGTAATTTGTTATAATGTCTATGATCAAAACACCAAAAGAAAAAAAGGAAAAAAAAGTGTATTGTCCACTATACCCATCACTTCTATTCTTCATTACGATGACTTTGATATAGGTTCTATCAGTTCCTAGTATATCTTTTCACATATGTATATATACATTTAATGATTAAAATACAATTCACAGATGTTTTAACGTTTGTATTTAAATGGCATCATACTATTTAGTCATTCTGAAACTGACTTTAAAAAAATTTATACTTTTCCAATGTATAAACCTGCTTTATATAAAATAATTTTCTCCTGTATACTATTCCATTCTGCTAATCTATATTCTTAAATAGATTTCCATATTCATAGCTATAGTTTTGCTGTTATAAACCATTTTGCAGTAATCAACTTTGTATATATTTCTTTTTATGACCATATGGGGAGTGTTGTTTCATTAGGGAAGATATCTTTAAAATTGTTAGATCATAGGATATACATATTTTTAATTTTGCTAGATTCAATTAATGTGTTGAATAAAGTTATTATAACAGTGCATACTCCAACCAGTTGTGAGTAAAGTTACAGCTTCTTCACTTATTAACCAATACACAATGATGTCAGACATTTAACTCTGACAACATAATGAGTGACAGATTTCATTATGGTGTTAGTCATACTTTTTCTGATGCTTAGACTTCGTCTTTTGTGAATTTCCTATTTGTATCCTTTGTTCATTATTTTTGGATCCTTTGTCCTTTTCTCATTTATCTGCAAGAATTTTTAAAATATATTCTAGATACAATATCTTTGTTTACTTTGTTGCAAATATCTTTCAGTGTGTTGCTTATCTTTTGACATTGATTATGGTGTTTTATACATACAACTTGTTTTTAATTATTAAGAATTTAGATTATGATGTTTGTTCTGATTGACCAGAAAGAATAATAATTCTTGTTTCACTTCTTTTTGTCATATAATTTCAACTTGACATTCAGGCTGAGAAGTAATATTCTAATTTTTAGGTAAAATGTGTTTGAAACAATGTCCTTATTGAGAACACATTATTATTATTACGCTTCTTTGGTAAATAATATTAGTAAGCTTTGAATTCATAAGGGATATAGACCTGTATGTTACTGATTAAAGATTAGTTTTACAAAGTTTCTACATCCTCAGACAGAAAGGGCCCTTAGAGATAGCCTTTTGCTCCCTTTACACGCAGTAGAAATAAAGGCCACTGTTCGCGGGGAACATGCAGCTAGAATTGATGTCTATTTATTCCTAGTTCAGCGCACTTTCTGTTGAGCCACAATCTAAATATCTCTAAGAACAAATGGATGTATTTCACTTTTCAGATTTAACGTTAGTCTTATTCCTAAATGGCCTATTTCCTTTCCTTCCAGGAATGAGTGACAATGGACTCAGTACTCAGATTTTTAGACAACACCAACTTTCTTCACAATGGGAGAAGGTAAGAACACACCAATTAAGTTAGGTTCTCTAAGCCAGGGAGTAAAGGAGAAGGGCAAGCATGCACATTAACCACACATGCTGCTTTTCCTGTGGCTGCCACTCTGCAGGTGGCAAGGAAACCAAACGGAAATGAATCTACCAATTTCAACTCCCAGAAAACTGTTCCCACATTTAGAGAAATTCTCTGGTAAAGGCTGAACAAATCCTAGGTTTCCATATGCAAAAATTAATTTTTGGATGTTTTTCATATTATGAAGAATGTTAACCATGGAATAATTACATTGTAATTACCTTGTCTGAAATATATGCATACAACAAATTCCTGTAGCTGGAAAAATAAAAATTTGTAAATGCCTAATTACTTACTTTTTCCTTTATTATATCTATATTATAGGTACACATCCATTAGGAACAACAATCCATTTATTTGTTTTGTTGTTACTTGTTCTACAGAAAGAGTTTGTTGTTGGTATGGGGGTTAAATACATATGACTAAGAATACAGCTTTGGATCGGTGTGCAGTTATTTTGAAGAGCAGCAGAAATGCTCCCAAACATAATCTGAGCTTTTTATTCCCTGAGCTGTTGGAAAGTAGGAACCCTTTCATCTTTATATGGCAGTTCACCATTTATTTACATCTTTTAATAGTATGTTTTCTAGTTCTAACATCAAGGATTATGCCTTCTTTCTAGTTTGTTCAATTGGTGATCCAAGTGAAACTACAGGGTATTGGAGGGAGGAAGAAAAAATTGTAATTGTTTTAGCACTGTAGTACTCTCACATAGGAAGGAAATATACTTCACAAGCGAGTATACATATGCAATTCCTATAGCATAAAGCACTCTGATCCTTAGAGGTCGGTCCGTGTCCCACATGATATTTTCTAGTTGCCATGGCAATTACTTGTTTTCACTGGGTAACTGAGCGAATGGCCACATCTGTTCTTGCTGCGTTCTCTTTTCCCCGCACCTAACACAGAGCATAGGGAATAGATTCACTTCTCAGTGCACAAAGA
This sequence comes from Alouatta palliata, assembly GCA_004027835.1. Taxonomy (NCBI): domain Eukaryota; kingdom Metazoa; phylum Chordata; class Mammalia; order Primates; family Atelidae; genus Alouatta; species Alouatta palliata. Next base: position 17,393 of record PVKV010029107.1, on the reverse strand, counting down.
TTTATATGCATAACTGTCTCCACATCAAGGGAAGGCTGTAAATCTCAGGTCAGAGAGTCACACTTGCCCTTGAATACCCTCCTTTTTTGTGCCCAAATGTTCTTCTATTCTTCTATAAATACAACTAAATATGCATTTATTCACTGGAGAAAGATACATAACATTCCCCTTAGGCAATACATAAATAAATATACATGTATACAGATCCATATTGAGGACATGGTAACTTATGCACTGGTACAATGATATTCTGGAATTCAAAATAAAAGAGTCATTTGGATAAACTTAGTTGCATTTATTTATTTTTTTTTCTTTTAAGCAAATGTCTCTTAATTGGTGAGGTTCTTCAGGTAAATAAGTAATCAGATACTTTAGTTCTGGTGCTAATTGGAAGTAAAAGACCTTTGGCACCTTGTTAAATTTGTACTAGCCTCACAGAAACAAATAACAGCTGCACTGAGCCAATTCTTTTTTACTTTTCTGCATCCCCAGAGTCAGACTAGTGATAACAAATATATGCAGAGATATTCATGTCAACATTCAACCAATAATAGAGTCACGAGGGCGATAACTTCTGGTATTTATTTTATGTGCTATCGAAATTTAATTTAGTTCAATTTTAAATTTAGGGGTATATGTGCAGGTTTGTTACATGGATATATTGCTAATGCTGAGACTTGGGCTTCTAGTGAACTCATCACACACAGTGAACATAGAACACAATAGGTAGTATGTGAACCCTTCCCTGCTCCCAATCCTCTTCTGTTCAGAGTCCCCAGTGTCTATTATTTCCATCTTTATGTCCATATGTACCTCTTGTTTGGTTACTTATAAATGAGAACATGCGGTATTTTATTTTCTCTTTCTGAGTATTTCACTTGGAATAATGGCCTCCAGCTCCATTCACGTTGCTGCCAAAGATAGGATTTCATTCATTTTTATGGCTGTGTAGTATTCCACATATATATGTGTATATGTAAAATATTTTCTTTATCCAATCAACTGTTGATTGACACTTAGGTTGACTCCATGACTTTGCTATTATGAATAGTACTGTTATAACAGCACGGGTGACTTTTCTGTGAAATGATTTATTTTCCTTTAGGTAGATACCCAGTTGTAGGACTGCTGAGTTGAATAGTAGTTGTATTTTTAGTTCTTTGAGAAATCTTCATATTATTTTCTGTAGTGGGAATGTAATTTACATTCCCATCAACAGAGTATAACCATCTCTTTTTCTCTGCATCCTCACCATCTGTCAATTTTTTACTTTTTAATAATAGTCATTCAGATGGTATCTCAATGTGATTTTAATTAGCATTTCTCTGATGATTAGTGATGTTTAACATTTTTTCATGTTTGTTGACTGCTTGTATGTTTTCTTTAGAGAACCATCTGCCCATGTCCTTCCCCACATTTTAATGGGATTGTTTTTTCTTCTTGATTTAAGTTCCTTACAGATTGTAGATATTAGTCTTTTGTCACAGGCATACTTTGCAATATTTTCTTACATTCTGTAGGATGTCTGGTTACTCTATTGATTGTTTCTTTTGCTGTGCAGAAGCTCTTAAGTTTAATTATGTCCTATTTGTCAATTTTGGTTTACAATGCATTTGTTTTTGTGGTCTTCATCATAAATTATTTGCCTTGGGTAGTGTCCAGAAGAGTTTGTCTAGTTTTCTTATATAATATTTATAGCTTGAGATTTTAGCTTTAAGTCTGTATCCATCTTGAATTTAATTGTTGTACATGGTAATACATAGGTGTCCAGTTTCCTTCTGCGTATGGCTAGCCAGTATTCCCAGCATCGCTCATTGAATAGGGTGTACTTTCCCCACTGTTTATTTTTCAACAACTTTGCCTAAGATCAGTTGGTTATAGGTATGTGGCTTTATTTCTGGGCCCTCTATCCAGTTCTCTTGAGCTATGTGTCTATTTTTGTACCAGTTCCATGTTTTTTTGGTGATGCCAGCCTTGTAGAATAGTTTGAGATGGGATTAAAGGATGCCTCTGGCTTCATTTTTTTTGCTTAGGCTTGCTTTGGTTACTTGGATTCTTTTTTGGTTCCATACAAATTTTAGAATTGTTTTTTATTTGATGAAATATAACATTGTTAATTTAATAGGACTTGCATTAAATCTGTAGATTGCTGTGGGCCATATGGTCATTTTAACAATATTGATTCTTCCTATTAATGAACATGAAATGTTTCTCCACTGATTTGTGTCATCTATGATTTTGTTCATCAGTGTTTCACAGTTTCCTTGTAGAGGTCATTTACCTCTTGTATAAGTGTATTTTTAAGTATTTCTTTATGGTTGTCATAAATGAAGTTGAGTTATTGATATGGTTCTCAGCTTTAGTGTTAGTGTTTAGGACTACAATTTATTATTATTATTTTTTTTGGAATTAACTTTGTCTCCTGAAACACTTCCTAATGTCATTTATCAGGTTTAGAGTCTTGTGGAGAAATTTTTAGGGTTTTCCAGTTATAAGATGATGTCATCAGGGAACAGAGATAATTGACTTCCTCTTTTCTAATTTGAATGCCATTTATTTCTTTCTTGTAGGTAATTGCTTTTGCTAAGACTTCTAGTATTATGTTGAATAGGAGTGGTTAGAGTGGACAGCCTAGTCTTGTTCCAGTCCTTAGGGAGAATGCTGTCAACTTTTCCTCTTTCAGTAAGATGTTGGCTGTGGGTTTGTTATATACAGCCTTTATTATTTTAGTTATGCTCCTTTGATGCCTGGTTTGTTTAGGATTTTTATCATGCAGGAGTGTTGGATTTTATCAGATGCTTTTTTCTGTATCTATTGAGATGATCATATTTTTTGTTTTAAATTATGTTTATGTGGTGAATCACATTTATTGATTTGCATATGTTTAAACCTCCTTGCCTCCCTGGAATAAAATCCACTTGATTGTGATTAATTGCCTTTTCGATGTGCTGCTGGATTTGGTTTGCTAGTATTTTGTTGAGGATTTTTGTGTCTATGTTCATCAGAGATATTGGCCTATAGTTTTCATTTTTTTGTTATTGTATCCTCGCCAGATTTTGGTATTGAGATGACAGAGGCCAGGCAGTGTGACTCACACCTATAATCCCAGCACTTTCGGAGGCCAAGGTGAGAGAATGGCTTGAGTTCAGGAGTTCAAGCAACATACCCTAGGCAACATAGCAAGACTCCATCTCTACCAAAAAAATAATAATAATAATAATAATAAAAATAAAAAAGACTGAAGTGCTTTCATAGAAGAGGGAGAAATCCCTTTCCCTCAAGTTTTTAGAATAGTTTCAGTTAAGACTGGTATCAGTTCGTTGTACCTCTGGTAGAAGTCAGTTGTGAATCTTTCTGATGATGGGCCTGGTTTTTTGTGTTGAAAGTTCTTTATTATTGCTTCAATTTTATAAGTCATTATTGCTCTGTTCAGGATTTCACTTTCTTCCTGGTTTAATCTTGACAAGTTGTATGTTTACAGAAATTTATCCATTTCCTCTAGGTTCTCTAGTTTTTGCACAGAGATGTTCGTAGTCATATCTGAGGATCTTTTGTATTTCAGTGGTATCAGTTGTAATGCCACTTTTGTCATTTTTCATTCTGCTTATTTATCTTCCTTTTTTCTTGATTAATCTGTCTAGCACTCTATCAATTTTGTTTATCCTTTCCAAAAACCAACTTTTTGTTTTGTTTATTCTGTGTTTGAATTTTTTTGGTCTCATTTTTATTTAGTTTAGCTCTACTTTTTGTTATTTCTTCACTTCTCACAACACTGGTTTGGTTTGTTTTTCTAGTTCATTGATGTGTGATATTAAGCTGTTAATTTGATATCTTTTTAATCTTTCTGATGTAGGCTTTTAGTGTTTAAACTTTGCTCTTAACAGTGGTTTTGCTGTATCCCAGAAGTTTTGGTGTGTTGTGTCTCAAATATTTTGACTTATTTCAAAAATGTTTAAACGTCTGCCTTAATTCTTCTGTTTCCCCAAAAGTCATTCAGGAGAAAGTTGTTTAGTTTCCATGTATTTGTGTGGTTTTGAGAATTCTTCTTGATATTAATTTCTAATTTGATTCCACTGTGGTCCAAGAGGATACTTGACATGATTTTTATTTTTTTGAAACTATTGAGACTTGCTTTGTGACCAAACATATGGTCACTTTTCAAGAATGTCAAATGCCAATACCAGTTTTTCTGAAGGATAAGGATGTTTAGGAAAATCTCCCTAATTTTGCTGCCAAGGTAGACATCCAGAAACAAGAAATTAGAGAGCACCTGTGAAATATTACAAAAGATGAACATCACCAAGCTGTATAGTCATCAGACTATTCAAGGTCTGAATGTTGCCCACGCTATGTTTCTTGAACTCCTGGGCTCAAGCCATCCTCTCAACTTGGCCTCTGAAAGTGCTGGAATTACAGGCATGAGCCACCAGGCCCAGCCACTATCATCCTGATACCAAAAATCTGGCAAGGATACAATGACAAAAAAGAAAACAACAGGTCAAAATCCCTGATAAAAATAGGCACAAAAATTCTCAACAAAATACTAGCAACACAAATCCAGCGGCACATGTCTTATGAGAAGATATATTCTGTGGTTGTTGCGTGAAATGTTCTGTATATGTCTATTAGGTCCATTTGGTCAAGACTCCAATTTAAGTTCAGATTTCTTTGTTTTATGCCTTGATGATCTGTCGAATGCTATCAATGAGACGTTGAAATAGCCCGCTATTATTGTATGGCTATCTATCTCTTAGATTCAGTATTGTTTGTTTTATAAATGTGGATGTTCCAGTGGTGGGTAAATATATATTTAAGAAAATTAAATCTTCTCATTGAACTCTTTGTCATTTAATGCCATTCTCTGTATGTATGTACATATGAATGTATTTATTTTTCCTGTGATTGGTTTCAGGTCTTTTTGTTGTTGTTGTTGTTTCTGATGCAAGAATAGCTAGCCCTATTCTTTTTTGTTTTCCACTTGTGTGATATGTCTTTCTCTATTCCTTTACTTTGAATCTGGGGTGTCATTACTCATTAGGTGGGTCTCTGAGTGGTAGAAGATGGTTATGTTAGGTCTTGTTTTTTTGTTTTTAAACAGTTTTCCAATCTATATCTTTTAAGTGGAAAATTTAGGCTATTTATATTAAGGGCTAACATTGATGTGAGGTTTCAATGCTGTTATGCCTTTCTTAGTTGTTTTGAGTCTCAATTGTGTAACTGGATTATAGAATCTGAACTTCGTACTTTGTAGTTTGTGTACATACTTTTATGATAGCAAGTATTATCCTTTCATTTCCATGTTTAAAAATCCTCTGAGCATTTCTTATAGGTCTGGTCTGGTGGTGGTAAATTCCCTTAGTGCTTGCTTGTCTGGGAAAGACAGTATTTCTCCTTCATTCATGAAACTTATTTTGTCAGGATATAGAATTTTTGGTTGGTTTTTTTTTTCTTTTTTACTTTAAGAAGGCTAAATCTTCTGACTTGTAGTGTTCTGCTGAGAAGTCTTCTATTCATCTGCTGAGTTTACCTTTATAGGTGATTTGAGTCTTTTCTCTAGCTGTCTTTACGATATTTTTCTTTAGTATTAACCTGTTGACCTTGGATAGTCTGATGAATATATACCTTGGTGATGTTCATCGTTTATAGTATTTCACAGATGTTCTCTAATTTCTTGTTTCTACCTCAGTAGCAAAATTAGGAAAACTTTCTTGAACTTTTCCCTCAAATATGTTTTCTAAGTTACTCTCTTTTTCTTCTTTTCCCCCAGAAACACCTATAGGTTGCAGGTTTGATCACTTTACATAATACCATGTTTTCAAAGGACTTGTTCATTTCTAAAGTTTATTTTCTTTATTTTTCCAACTGAATTAATTTGAAAGACTAGTCTTCAGGCTTTAAACTTACTTCTTCTGGTTTGTCTAGCCAATTTCTAAAGCTTTCAACTGAATTTTGAGATTTATTTTGTCAATTTTTCAATTCCAGAAGTTCTATTTTGGTAAAAATATATCTATTTCATCTTTTATATCCTAAGTCTTTTTTTCGTGTGTGTGTGTGTGTGTGTGTGTGTGTGTGTGTATGTTGGTTTTCAACTGTATCTGGTTTCTCATTGAGTTTCTTTGCAATCTATATTTTGAATTACTTATCTGTCATTTTAGAATTTGTATTTTAGTTTAGATCCATTGCTAGAGAACTAGTGAAGTTCTTTGTAGGTGTCAAAGTATTCTGTCTTTTTGTGCTGCCAGAATTCCTGTACTGATTCCTGCTCATCTAAAGAAACTGCTCCTTCTTATTTTCCATTTTGCTATCATTTGGATGGGAATTTTAAATGTTTATTCTTTTTATCCTAGATGGTAGTGCTGTGATGTATATTATGTTTGGTTGTTTGGCTTCATTTCCAGATGCTTTCAGGAAACTAATCTATATGTGTTCTTTGCTTGTGGATGGCTTTTGTGCAGTGGCTTTCTCAAATGCTACTTGTTGTAGTGATATATTGGATGTATGAGCTGACACCTTATGTCCTGCAGGGCTGAGAATGCAAAGGTCTCAAGAAGCTTATCTTGTACATTAGCACTATGCCTTTATGACAGAAGATTTTTTTCAGCTTTTATTTTAAGTTTAGGGGTACCTGTACAGAATGTGCAGGTTTGTTTCATAGGTAAACATGTGCCATGATGATTTGCTGCACAGATTATCCCACAACCTAAGCATTAAGCCCAGTATACCTTAGCTATTCTTGATGCTCCCCCTCCCCCCACCCCCTTCTGACTGGCACAAGTGTGTTGTTTTTACCCCCCGTATCCATACCACCTTGTCATTCAGCTCCCACTTGTAAGTAAACACATGCTGTGTTTGGTTTTCTGTTTCTGTATTAGTTTGCTGGGGATAATGGCTTCCAACTCCATCCATGTCCCTGCAAAAGACACGATCTCATTCCTTTTTATGACTTCATAGTATTCCATGGTGTACATGTATAACATATTCTTTATCCAGTCTATCATTGATGGGCATTTAGCTTGATTCCATGTCTTTGTTATTGTGAATAGTGCTGCAACTAACAAATATGTGCATATATCTTTATGATAGAATGATTTATATACCTTTGGGTATATATCCAGTAGTGGGATTTAGTAGATTTTTTTATTTGGTGGTGCAGTTCAATCTCCCATCCAGTAGGCGGCGCTTAGAGTAAAAGCCTGCTCAGTCTGGAATAGCCTGACAATGAGTGGAGGCATCTGCCTTGATTGAGAGGTGAGGGAGAGCTCATGTCAGTGTGTGCTGAGGTCTCGGAGATAAAGGGTGGCAGTCTGCTCTTTGTCCTTGGCAGGCAGGAATGCCATCCTCTTTCCTATCATGCCCTTGTCAATTGATAAAAATATCATTTTATTTTTTTGCTCCTAGACATGGCTGAAGACCATGAAAGTGCCCCTCTTGCAGCTCTTACAAGAATTGGCTTAATGCAGAACCTCTTCCCCTAGCCCAGAGCATTCAAGATTGTGATGTGTCTGCCCTCCATTCCTCTGTTGGTGACACTGTGTGTGGATGGGTAGATGGGCTCTGCCCTTCACGGAAGCCCATGAGATGCAGGCTCATGTACACTGAGAATGCAGCCACTGCATAAAGCACTGTAAAGGCTTTCTCCATGTGCACACATGCTGGCCTCTTGTAGGGAGAGCCTCTTCTGCATCTGCAACCCCAGGCAGAGGGAGGAGGAGATAACCCCCACTCCACATCTGTTCCCAGAAGCCAGTGCCACCTCCCTAAATGATTGGCTCTATGCCTGCATTTTCTTTCTCCCAAGGAGGAGTTTGGTGGGCTGGGACCCCCTGTTCTAAGGGAAGCCTGCCCTGAAGGATAGATCTCCAGGGAACCCATAGCTCCCTAGGGACCCAGTGGTCTCTCTGGTTGTCAAAGTCAAAGTGGGTTGTGGGGTGTTTTTGTAGGGGATCTGGTAATGTGATAACTCAGAGGTGTGTTTCTCCAGGCAGGGAACTGGCCCACAATTGGTACACAACAGTTGTTGCTGGAGAAAGTTCTGGCACCCTACTATAGGACTATACATAAGGATTATAACATTTTATTAGTCATCTCAGAGGCCTTGAAGTCAGACTTGATTTGAATGGCATAGCTCTGCATTTATTAATGGCTTTGGGACAAGTTACCTAATTTTCTTGATCCTCAGTTTTTAAATCTCTAAAACCTGAAAAATGATAGTTATGTATCTGTGATGTTTAAAATTGAAGTGCCTGGAATCATTTCTTGCAGGTGCTCAACTGAGACTTTACCTCTTTATAAAGCTCATGGTTCCTTCTACCATTCCCTGATGACTTCTCCACTCATCATTAGGCTATTTTATTTCCAATTCAGTTGATTTTTGTTGTTGTTATTCATGGAAAAAGTACATTATTTAAATAAGTGATATAAAACTTAGAAGAGTTGAATTATAAATAGAGTTCTGGCAAATAATGAGTAGAATGCAACATTCTTTTCATTAGTACATGTGACATTCTCCAAGGTGGATCATATGATAGACCACACAACTAGTCTCAATAAATTTAAGAAAATCTGAATAATATCAAGTATCAGAGTACAAGACATTGATTAGCACCTGTGGAGGTCTGTTCTGCAGACCCTGACTCAACGACGGATGAATAAATGCACTCTCACACCTGGTTCAGTGATTCAAGGGGGTTACAGATGGTTATTGGTTACTTTCAGAGGGCGAAATGCAGCCAATTGACCAAGAACTCCTGTCCCCCACACATTTATTCAGTAAAGGTTTTACAACAGAGGTTTTAAGTTAGCATGCTTGTGGATAATTAACATGATTAAAAGAGTGGTTTTATGAATGATAAAAGTTTTAGGTTCCCGGGCCCAGAGTAAACACTATTAACAGTTAATTCCCCTTTGATCTCCCCTTGAGAGGACCATCCAGCACAAAGTTTACATGAATAAACAGAGTAGAGACAAAGGGATGTGAGGTAAACAGACTTAAACTGAGAAAGCCTTTTATCATCCCTATCTTTTCCCTAAGGTAATGGACCAGCTGCCTTCAGCCTGTCCCAATAAAACCTTTTGGCCTTCCAAAAGGTTTGAGACTATATAATCTATAGCTTTCCTTAATATTTTGCTAATATTTTGCCAGTCACTTTGAGTGAATCTCAACAAGACTACAGTGGAATAAAACTGAAAATTAACTTTAAAAACAAGCTTCAAAACTATACAAATTCATGGAAATTACATCATCTACTCTTAGAATGATCTTTTGGTCAACACTAAAATCAAGATGGAAATTTAAAAATTCTTTGAACTGAATGATAATAGTGATACAACTTATAAAAATTTCTGGGATATGGCAAAGGTGGGGCTAGGAAGAAAGTTTAGACTTTTTGATATAGCATTAAGTGCCTACATCACAAAATCTGAAAGAGCACAAATAGACAATTTAAGGTCATACTTCAAGGTACTAGAAAAACAAGAACAAATCAAACTCAAACCCAGCAGAACAAAAGAAATAATAAAGATCAGAGCAGAGCTAAATGAAATTGAAACTAAAAACAAACAAAAATAAAACAAAGAGCTGGTTCTTTGAAAAGATAAACAAAATTGATAAACCATTAGTGAAATTAACCAAGAAGAGAGAAGACCCAAATAAGTTCAATTGGAAATGAAATGGGAGATATAGCAAAAAAAGAAACTACAGACTGATACCTGTGATGAGCATAGATGCAAAAATCTTCCACAGAACACTAGCTAGTCCAACAGCATATCAAAAAGATAATACACCATGATCAAGTGAGTTTCATATCAAGGATGCAGGGACAGTTTAACATATGCAAGTCAATAAAGGCAATACATCACATAGAATTAAAAATGAAAATTATATGATCATCTCATAATAACATATAGTGTTAGCACTATTATATGCTAACAGTGATCAAGCTGAGAATCAAAGAGCTCAATTCTTTTTACACCAGCTGCAAAAAAACAAACGAATAAACAAAAACAAAAGAAAACAATACAAAAAAAAACTTAGAAATATACCTAACCAAGGAGGTGAAATATTGAAGTATCTCTACAAGGGAAACTACAAAACACTGCTGAAAGAAATCATGGATAACCTAAACAAATGGAAACATATCCCATTCTCATGGATATGTAGAATCAATATTGTGAAAATGACCATACTGGCAAAAGAAATCTACAGATTCAATGCAATTCTCATCAAAATACCCTCACAATTCTTCACAGAACTAGAAAAAAAAATCCTAAAATTCATATGGAACCAAAAGGAGCCTCCGTAGCCAAAGCAAGACTATGCAAAAAGAACAAATCTGGAGACATCACATTACACAACTTCAAACTGTACTGCAAGGTTATAGTTACCAAAGCAACATGGTACTGATATAAAAATGGGAATGTTGACCAGTGGATCACAATAGAGAACCCAGAAATAACGCCAGATACAAATACAGGCCACTGATCTTTGACAAACAATATCACAACAAAAAGTGGGGAGAGGACACCCTATTCAACACATGGTCCTGGGATAATTGGCAAGTCTCATGTAGAAGAATGAAATTGTATACTTATCTCACATTATACAAAAATCAACTCAAGATGGATAGAAGACTTAAAGCTAAGACCTGACACCATAACAATTATATAAGATAACATTGGAAAAACTCTTCTAGATGACTTAGGCAAAGAATTCATAACTGAGACCTCAAAAGCAAATGCAAAAAAAAAAACAACAAAAATTGACAAATGAGATCTAATTAAACTAAAGAGTTTCTGCACAGCAAAAGAGACTATCGTTAGGGTGAACAGACAACCTATAGAATGGGAGGAAATTTTTGCAATCTACCTATCTGACAAAGGTCTAATATCCAGAATTTACAAGGAACTTAAACAAATTTACAAGAAAAAAACAAGCAACCCCATCAAAAAGTGGGCAAAGGACATGAATAGATACTTCTCAAAAGAAGGCAATTATGTATCTAACAAATCTATGAAAAAAAGATCAACATCACTGATTACTAGATAAATGCAAATCTTAACCACAATGAGATACCATCTCATGGCGTTCAGAATGACGATTATTAAAAAGTCAAGAAACAACAGATGCTGGAGAGGCTGTAGAGAAATAAGAACACTCTTATGCTGTTGGTGGGAATGTAAATTAGTTTAACTATTTGTGGAAGACAGTATGGTGATTCCTCAAAGATCTAGAACCAGAAATACCATCTGACCCATCAATCCCATTACTGGGTATATATACCCAAAGGAATTTAAATCATTCTACTATGCAGATACATGCACATGTATGCTTATTGCAGTACTATTCACAAAAGCAAAGACATGGAATCAACCCAAATGCCTATCAGTGATAGACTGGATAAAGAAAATGTGGTACATTTACACCATGGAATACTATGCAGTAATAAAAAGGAATGAGATCATGTCCTCTGCAGCGACATGGATGAAGCTGGAAGCCATTATTCTCAGCAAACTAATACAGCAACAGAAAACCAAATACAATATGTTCTCACTCATAAGTGGGAGCTGAACAATGAGAACACATGGACACAGAAAGGGGAACAACACACACTGGGGCCTGTCAGTGGGGCAGGGAGAGGGAGAGCATCAGGACAAATAGTTAATGCCAGTGGGGCTTAACACCTAGGTGATGGGTTGATAGGTGCAGCAAACCACCATGGCACATGTTTACCTATGTAACAAACCTTCACATTCTGCACATGTATCCTGGAACTTAAAATTTTAAAAAATGTGGGCAAAGGATATGAATAGATAGTTCTCAAAGGAAGACATACAAATGGCCAAGAAACATACAAAAAAATGTTCAACATCACTAAACTATCAGGGAAATACAAATTAAAACCACAATGAGATACCACCTTACTCTTCCAAAATATAATAGATGTTGGTGTGGATGTGGATGTGGTGAATAGAAAAAACTTTCACACTGATGGTGGGAATGTAAACTAGCAACCACTATGGAAAATAGAATGGAGATTCCTTAAAGAACTAAAAGAACTACTATTCAATCCAGCAGTCTCACTACTGGGTATCTATCCAAAGGAAAAGTAGTCATTATTTAAGAAAGACACTTGCACATGCATGTTTATAGCAGTACAATTTGCAACTGCAAAAGTATGTAACCAACCTAAACGCCCAACAACTAACAAGTGAAAAATGTGAGTGTATGTGTGTGTGTGTGTATATATACATATGTGTATATATATACCTATGTGTATACACAGGTATATATATACACATATGTATATATACTAGACATAGAAGCTAGTTAAAATCACAAAAGAAATAAAGCATTCTTCCTTCCATCTAAGTTTGACTGATTTTTCTCAGGGAAATCTCTATGGATTATTTAAAACAATTCTTCGGGTGAAATTGAATGTTAATTACCAAGTTGTCATGTCATATTTTTGTTGTAGATGAATGTATTTTTGCACACAAATTTATAAATGATTAAAACAGCTGTTAGGCATGGTGACTCATGCCTGTAATCCCAGCACTTTGGGAGGCTAAGATGGGAGGACTGCTTGAGCCCAGGAATTTAAGACCAGCTTGGGCAACATAGTGAGACTCCATCTCTACAACAACAACAACAACAACAAAATCGGCCTAGCATGGTGGCACTTGCCTGTAGTTCCAGCTACTTGGGAGACTGAAGTAGGAGAATCACTTGAGCCTGGAGGTCGAGACTGCAGTAAGCCGTGATTGTGGTACTGCATTCCAGCCTGGGTGACAGAGTGAGACCCTGTCTCAAGAAAAAATAAAATTAAATTTACAAAAAGAGTAATAGCTTTTGCTATAAGTTATTGTTACATAGCACAGTAGTTTTCTTTCATATGTCTGAACCAATAATAATGAATGAGCTGGCCCAGCGCAGTGGCTCACCTGTAATCCCAGCACTTTGGGAGACCGAGGCTGGTGGATCACCTGAGGTTGGGAGTTGGAGATCGGCCTGACCAACGTGGTGAAACCCCATCTCTACTAAAAATACAAAAATTAGTCATGTGTGGTGGTGCACACCTGTAATCCCAGCTACTCAGGAGGCTGAGACACAGCTTGGGCAACAAGAATGAGAGACTCTGTCTCAAAAAAAAAAAAAAAAAGAATGAGCTTTATTCAGTAGTATACTTTTACATTTATCTTTATTGAATAAAAATATAACCTGATTTATTTGCATACTCATCAAAATATTGTGGTAATTACATGGGGAAGGAAATTGTCCCCTTTAAAATACTGATAAAAACAAAATTCCCATTAACCAAGCTTTACTGCTTATGTCAAATAATCATCTCTAAAAAACGTAGTTCTCTTTTAAATGCAAAAAAATACAATTAATAAACTATAATATTCTGCCTAAATGAACTAATAACTACAATAAATATTTCAAGATTAAATTATAATGGAGATCTCTTTATGATATTATCTGTTTATTATGATTGTGAATAAAAATAATCTAGTTCATGTGACACATAAATAAATAAATACAATTTCTAACCTAAGTAAAGGTTAATGCTTTCACTTGAGATTTTGGAATATTTTCTTCTGTGAAAATTCAGACTTGTGGCTCAGACATTTCAACTAAAGGAGAAATATAAATAATAAAGTGCTTTTGTTTTAGCACTGTTGTATCAGTGCTTTTTTTGGGCAGAATTGAACAGATAGCATCCCCGGGCCAAGCCTGCCCTGTGGCCATATCACACTTTACTATTTGCAGTCCTCAGACATAACTGGGATGTACAGATCTTAGGTAAGTGTTTACTTTGCCTACTCTATTTTTTTCTCTTCACATAAAGTCAGTTGTGAGTGAAAAGCTGTTTCTGGCAATTTCTTAAATTTAACTCGTTGTGTGCTTTCATAAATGACAAAGCCTATTTTTTAGCTAAAATTGTTCTCTGAAATAATACTCTCTCTCCAGCTGTGAAACTGATTGATGTTTTTAAAACCCCCAAGGAACTTCTGCTGGCAGCTAAAGTCGCAGTTTCGAAGAAGAAAAAGATGTTGTATATGTTTTTACCTAAAAAAAACCAAAAACCCATTTTGATTTCTATTTGAAGAAGCAGAATTATTATGCATGAGGTACTGAAATAAATCAATGTAATTAATCAACATTGAAAAATTGAATCTACTAATATTTACATATTTTAAAATTTAAATTAAATTACTTAAAATATTGCGATATCTTCAGGCAAATCTAGTATTCTAGCAAAATGTGATCTAGCTATGAATTTTTAAAATGCTATATTTATTTTTATGAGATTGTTTAGAGCTGGAAAAGCCATTAAAAACCTATTTAATTGAAGTTAAATGCCTGGAATATTTATATAAATACACTGAGATTCTGAATTTGTGGTAAGAGACAAGAGAAGGGAGACAAGGGAGAAGAAACAGAAGTAATACTTCTTACTCCTGATCATGAAGAGTTAATTGTTTTCAACTGAGTTGACCCAAGCCGGTTTGGCCATCTGTAATTATAGCATTCGTCAACCGTCTGAGGCAGGTGAGAGCATTAAAAATTTCCTCCACAAACTTTCTGCTAGATTATATGTTATAAGAAAAGCCATATTCAGGCAAATACTGACACAATTTAATATTTATTAGCAGGCAAGCATAAAAATACTAAACCAATTCTTTTAGACTTAGTAAAGTCTCACTCCTCCATCCTTAAGGAATTGTGATAAAAGTACTTTACATGAAACTTTTATTGCAGGCAGATGCTACAATATTCTAACAATGTGATCAGATACATGTCTAGTCAGATGGGAAACAAAATCCTCATGCCTAAATGAACAAATAATAACCACTGAAATAAATATTCCAAGATAAAATTATAATGAACATTTTAAAATGAAATTATCTCTGTGCTTAATATGTTTGTAAGTAAAACCAATCTAGTTCAAGTGAAAGGTAAATAAAACACAATTGTGAACTCAGTATAAGGCAGAGCAGAAGAGCGTCATACAAGACTAGTTCTCCTTTCTGAAGAATCTGTAAGTCCCACTCAGACAACATTGCAGATACATGTGCAATGTTACTAGCACTTCAGTGTGAGATTACAAAATTAGTCTTAAAAATTGATCATTTATTTTCTTTAATGAGTATGTATTATTAATATGACCAAAAGTAAAAGTAAAATGAAATACACACACACAAAGAAATACAAAATTAGGATATGGGGGATAAAAAAGTGTAATGTCCTAAAATCATGTTGATTCTTCTTTCTTACCATCCATTTTCACATACCCATTAGCTATACAGAATCTTACTATGGTTCATTGCTTTCGAGAGCATCAGATCTCCTGGGTATTTAACACAGGAAGAATATAAAATGTTATTTTTGGTAAAGTAGCCTTTAACCATTAATCAAGGAAATTGGTCTGTTATATAGATAGATAGACAGATAGATAGATAGATAGATAGGCAGATAGATAGATAGATAGGCAGATAGATAGATAGATAGGCAGATAGATAGATAGATAGATAGGCAGATAGATAGATAGATAGATAGATTTGTTTTCCTGGTTCTGGTGTCAGGGCAATGCTTTCTCATTGAGCTGGCACACGTTTCTCCTTCCTCTATTTTCTGAAACATTTTGTATAAAAATAGTATTTTTTCTTAAGAACTGTTGGATAGAAGTTACCATTGAATTCATCTGGGATGCATAATACGTGTTTTACTTATAAATTGAATTTTTAGGAGATATGGGGCTATTCAGAGTTTCTATTTTGTTATTGGAGGTTTGTTTTGGACTTTATGATACATTTATAGTAGATTTTCCTTTGGAGCTAATTTAGCTCTCTACTAATGCATGACCCTTCAGGGGCCATTCTGAAGGCTGCAGGTGTTCTACACAGATTCTTTATTCTGGCTAATTGCAACACACATGCCCATTTCTTTGTGAGCTCTGTAGAATATGCGACCTACACTTTCTTTGTCATTCTTTAAATTGACTTGAAGATTTCTGAATCCCTCATTCTGTGTGGTTCCCTTGTCTTGGTTACTGTGCCATCCAAATTTCTAAGTACCTCTGCCCCCTAGTACTCTGATATCTGTGCCATCTACACACTAAGATCCTACTTTGGTTCCCCTTCCCTATGTCACAGATCAGAAATATCTCCAAGCAAAAAGCTGGGAAGATATAGCACATACCTACTTTTCTGCATGATTAGTATGGTTTTCGTGTAATTTTCTATGGCAGCTTACCTAAACCAGATTTTTTGGTTCCTATTTGTCTGACAGAATGCTTTCACTTTTTAAATGATTCAGTCTTTACAAGTCTTTATTCTTTATGTCTTTCTCTTGTAAACAGCATATATCTTGATTTTGTTATTTTTAAAATCCAAGCCTAATATGTGTCTTGAATAGTTTAGAAAATTCACATTTTGTCTATTTTTAAAATATATTTTTATCTATTTCTATTAGTTCACTTTATTATATAATTCTGTTTTCAATCTTATTTTACTCATATTTTCATTTTTATCTATATCTCTCACCTCTAATAAGATGATATATTTACTATACTTTCTCAGCCCTCTTCTACACTCATTTTTTTATGAGTTTGATGTTACCAAGATTCTAATTTTGTGGTAATACACACTTTGTTTTCTCTGATGCTCACTATATTTTAAAACAACAAACTTTTCTGACATATTTAATCTGTTCTTCATATGTCTTTTGTAGTATTGCATAGATTTATTAAAATATAAAAATGTTATAATTTAAAATGCTATAAAAATGTATTTTAAACTATTTCCATGCAAATCTTTTTGGGGAAAACAAAAGGTTTTAAATTCATGGGAATATTTTTCTCATGCCCTAATATTTGAATTACCTTGGCTAGATCTAAGCATCTTTTTTTTTTTCAAAAAAAAAGGCATTTTGAAGGCATTTTTTTCAATGCCTTCAAAATATGATTCCCTCTTTATATTGCTTCTAGTGGTGTTGAAAAAAATGTGTTGATCTGATTATTTTCCTTGATCTGCTCCTTCCTTCTGAAGATTTTAGAAGTTTCTGTTATCTCTGATACATTCTTTAATACCCAGGTGTGTTCCTCTACTAATCTCTCCTCTTGAAGAATTCTCTTACACTAGAAATTGTTTAGCTGAGGCCTGAATATTTGTGTCCCCCCAAAATTTATATGATGAAGCCTATAAATTAAATTCTCAATATTATAGTTTTTTTTTATTTTATATATATATACTTTTTATTGCATTTTAGGTTTGGGGGTACATGTGAAGAACATACAAGATTGTTACATAGGTACACACATGGCAGTGTGATTTGCTGCCTTCCTCCCCATCACCTGTATCTGTTATTTCTCCCCATGCTATCCCTCCCCAAC
>PVKV010029106.1:0-24057 GCA_004027835.1 Alouatta palliata | reverse complement strand
GGGGAAAAAGGGGAGGGACAGCAGGGGGTGGGGAGTTGGGGAGGGATAGCATGGGGAGAAATACCAGATATAGGTGATGGGGAGGAAGGCAGCAAATCACACTGCCATGTGTGTTCCTATGTAACAATCTTGCATGTTCTTCACATGTACCCCCAAACCTAAAATGCAATAAAAAGTATATATATAAAAAAAAAAAATTGCCACAGCACCTCAACCTCCAGCAACTGCTGGCTGATTGACCAGCAGCCATCCACATGGAGGCAAGACCCTTCACCAGTAAAAAATTAGTTTGCTGAAGACTCATAATTGTTAGCATTTTTCAATAATAAAGTATTTTAAAATTAAAAAAAAAAAAGCTAGCAGAAGACAAGAAATAACTAAGATCAAAGAAGAACTGAAGGAGATAGAGACAAAAAAGAAAACCTTCAAAAAATCAATAAACCAAGAGCTGGTTTTCTGAAAAGATCAATCAAATAGACCCCTAGCCAGATTAATAAAAAAGAAAAGAGAGATGAATTAAATAGATGTAATAAAAAAACAATAAAGGGGACATCACCACCAATTCCACAGAAATACAAACTACCATCAGTGATTACTACAAACAACTGTATTCACATAAACCAGTAAACCTGGAAGAAATGGATAAATTCCTGGACACGTGCACCCTCCCAAGTCTAAACCAGGAAGAAGTTGAAACCCTGAATAGACCAATAACAAGGGCTGAAGCTGAGGCAGCAATTAAGAGCCTACCACCCAAAAAACTCCCAGGTGCAGATGGGTTCACAGCTGAATTCTACCAGACATACAAAGAGGAGCTGGTACCACTCCTTCTGAAACTATTCCAAACAATACAAAAAGAGGGAATCCACCCCAAATCATTTTATGAGACCAACATCATCCTGATACTAAAACTCAGCAGAGACTCAACAAAAAAAGAAAACTTCAGGCCAATATCCATGATGAACATAGATGCAAAAATCTTCAATAAAATGCTGGCAAACCCATTGCAACAGCACACCAAAAATGTATCCATCATGATCAAGTAGGCTTCATCCCGGAGATACAAGCTGGTTCAACATACGCCAAGTCTATAAACGTAATACACCACCTAAACAAAACCAAAGACAAAAACCACGTGATTATCTCAGTAGATGCAGAGAAGGCCTTCGACAAAATTCAACAGCTCTTTATGCTGAAAACTCTCAGTAAACTAGGTATCAGTGGAACAGATCTCAAAATAATAAAAGCTATTTACAACAAATCCCACAGCCAACATCACACTGAATGGGCAAAAACTGGAAGCATTCCCTTTGAAATCCAGCACTAGACAAGGATGACCTCTCTTACAACTCCTATTCAGTATAGCATTGGAAGTTCTAGCCAGAGCAATCAGGCAAGGAAAAAGAAATAAAGGGTATTCAATTAGGAAAGGAGGAAGTCAAATTGTCTCTATTTGCAGATGACGTGATTGTTTATTTAGAAGACCCCATCATCTCAGCCCAAAATCTCCTGAAACTAATAAGCAACTTCAGCAAAGTCTCAGGATACAAAATCAATGTGCAGAAATCACAAGCATTTCTATACATCAATAACAGACAGAGAGCTAAATCAAAAGTGAATTCCCATTCACAATTGCTATAAAAAGAATAAAATACCTAGGAATACAACTAACAAAGGATGCAAAGGACCTCATCAAGGACAACTACAAACCACTGCTCAATGAAATAAAAGAGGACACAAACAGATGGAAAAACATTCCATGCTCATGGTTGAGAAGAATCAACATCGTGAAAATGGCCATACTGCCCAAAGTAATTTATAGATTCAATGCTATCCCCATCAAGCTATCAAGGACCTTCTTCACAGAACTGGAAAAAACCACTTCAAACTTCATGTGGAACCAAAAGAGAGCCCACATAGCCAAAACAATCCTAACCAAATAGAACAAAGCTGGAGGCATCACACTACCCGACTTCAAACTATACTACAGGGCCACAGTAATCAAAACAGCATGGTACTGGTACCAAAACAAAGATACAGACCAAAGGAACAGAACAGAGGCCTCAGAAGCAACATCATACATCTACAATCATCTGATCTTTGACAAACCTGACAAAAAGAAGTAATGGGGAAAGATTCCCTGTTTAATAAATGGTCTTGGGAAAACTGGATAGCCATGTGCAGAAAGCAGAAACTGGACCCCTTCCCGACACCTTACACTAAAACTAACTCCAGATGGATTAAAGATCTAAACCTAAGACCTAACACCATAAAAACCCTTGAAGAAAACCTAGGCAAAATCATTCAGGACATAGGCATAGGCAAGGACTTCATGGCTAAAAAACCAAAAGCATTGGCAACAAAAGCCAAAATAGACAAATGGGATCTGATTAAAGTCCAGAGCTTCTCTACAGCAAAGGAAACAATCATTAGAGTGAACCAGCAGCCAACAGAATTGGAAAAAAATTTTTGCAATCTATCCATCTGACAAAGGGCTAATATCCAGAATCTACAAAGAACTAAAACAGATTTACAAGAAAAAAAACAAACAAACCCATTCAAAAGTGGGCAAAGGATATGAATAGACACTTTTCAAAAGAAGACATACATGAGGCCAACAAACATATGAAAAAATGCTCATCATCACTTGTCATTAGAGAAATGCAAATCAAAACCACATTGAGATACCATCTCACACCAGTTAGAATGACGATCATTAAAAACGCTCGAGACAACAGATGCTGGAGAGGATGTGGAGAAATAGGAACACTTTTACACTGTTGGTGGGAGTGTAAATTAGTTCAACCATTGTTGAAGACAGTGTGGTGATTCCTCAAGGACCTAGAAATAGAAATTGCATTTGGCTCAGCAATCCCATTACTGGGTATATACCCAAAGGACTGTAAATCATTCTATTATAAAGACACATGCACACGTACGTTCACTGCAGCACTGTTTACAAGAGCAAAGACCTGGAACCAACCCAAATGCCCATCGATGATAGACTGGACAAGGAAAATGTGGCACATATACACCATGGAATACTATGTAGCCATAAACAACGATGAGTTCATGTCTTCAGGAGATGCTGAAGCTGATAGGAAGACAATGAGGAATCTATACCAGGAGTTTGCAACTGCCACTTGGACACAAGGGAATGGGTGAATTGGCGCTCTGGCAAGTACATGGATATTATAGTCCTTAAATGATGATTTGTGATGTTCCCTAATGGCAGTACACACAGCTGGGCTGAGCAAGGATTAGATACAACACAACAGGCTCAGCAAGCTGCTAGATACTGGCCAGGGAAAAGTTAGGTACAGGGTGACCTGATTTTCTATAGAACAACAAGATGAGGTAAGCCAAGTAGACGTCAAGGGTCAGGGAGGATGTAGAATACAGAACGGGCTTAACTGCTGCTGCCTATGAGGGATGAGGTCTGCCCACTCCATAGGGCCCTGCTCCAGCTGTCTTCCAATTACTATTGAGAGCCTACTCTCTTGACGATCAGTAAGAGCACTATTTGTTACTGCTGTCATTTTTATTATTATTTTAGTACTAGGACATTACAGCACTTTAGCAACAACAACAAAATGCTTCACATGTAGGGGAAAAACTTAGGCAAAAAAAGACCTGGTTCCATTAAATAAGATTATGTACTGAAAACCTACGCCATTGACAGATCCACAGTGACAGATGCACATCTCCATTTGTATTACCAGTTGTACAGAAAGGAAAAGAAAAAAGTGACACCAAAAACAAATAGCTAAAAAACAGCTTTGCCTCTGGGCAGACCTCAGATAGTCAGGGGTTCCTTTGCGGGATCCAGTACTTGCGGTTGAATTAAAGCTCCCTAAATGCTGACAAAGTCATTTAGCAGCTAAACACATGTTTGCATAATTGATCTAACCAAGAGTAAATTAAGAATCTGTGTTTCTAGGATCCACTGCTGAAATGTACTATGGTATGACCTAGTATGAAAAAAAAATTAATCCCAGGAGCAGATAAGGCAAGGGTTTTACCTGATGGCTGAGAACTACAATTTTTAACAGGAAGTAATTTCTTCCAGCTGTCTGCCCCTTGTAGAGTTACAGAATTTCCAGCTATTTCAAACGTCTTAGCGCTTGCCCTGCTAAATTGGGCTCAGCCCAGCCCCAATTCCAAGAATGTAAATTTAATTTAAGACATACATAATTTGAAGATGGCTGGGTGCAGTGGTGCATGCCTGAAATCCCAGCACTTTGGGAGGCGGAGGCAGGCAGATCGCTTGAGCTCAGAAGTTGGAGACCAACCTGGGCAACATGGCAAAACCCTGGCTCTACAAAAAATTAATTAGGTGGGTGTGGTGGCATGCACCTGTAGTCCCAGCTACTCTAGAGTCTCAGGTGGGAGGATCAACTTGAACCCCAGAAGCGGAGGTTGCAGTGAGCCAAGATCACACTACTGTACTCCAGCCTGAGTGACAGAGAAAGTTTCTATCTCAAATATATGTATATACATATATATTTTTTTCTAATATATAAATATATATACATATATATTTTCTAGTATATATGTATTTTTCTAATATATATATATATACATATTTTCTAGTATATGTATTTTTTCTTATATATATGTGTGTATATATATATGTGTGTGTGTGTATATATGTTTTCTTATATATGTGTGTGTATATATGTGTGTGTGTGTGTGTGTGTGTGTGTGTGTGTATGTGTGTGTGGTTAATGTTGGCCAGTTTGTGGAGGTGCAAATCTCTAACCAAAGAGGGACGGGAACTAACTGAATGCTTCTCTTTCTTCCCTCCAGATGGACAATTGTGAGACCTTGTCGAATGGCTTCTCAGGCGGTCCTGTGCGACCAGGCAATCGTGAGTAGCCCACTTGCCAGTGTGTCTTTGAATGAGCTCTCTCCATCCTGCTTCACTCCCTCTGACTCTCACTCATGCTGTCCAGTTCCAGCTCTCCCAAGAAATCCTCACATGTCAGCCTTTGTCTCAGGCTCTTCTGTCCAGGGACCCCAACACAGAGATACAGTGGGGACGTCTGGCTGCTCAGCTGGGTCCCAGGAGAAGGCGTTTGTCTTGGTTAATTTGCCATTCCCTATGTCTTGTCCTCAGTCTTGTTGGTTCAGACACTTAGCTTTTTCTCAATCAAAAGGGGCAGCTCCCATTACCCAAGCCAGTCTATTTAGTTACCCTAGAAAACAACTGTCAAACAAGACAGAGTCTTGAGCGCACCTGATGAGGGCATCCGCTTCCTGTAGCTGAGAAACTCGACAGGCCACATGGGCAGAACGTGCCTCGGTGAGCAGCAAGCCCTAGGAATTCCAGGGGATTCTCAGCATCCTGGGACGCCTCTTGGTGCATCAGAAGCACCTTGCAGAGGAGATGGCGTTGAGTTGGCTTGGCCATGTTTGACCCTGTGACAGTCCTATTTTTCTGCTTCTATATCATCACTGTTGTTTTTATTGTTATTATTATTGTAAAGAGGGCACAATTTGGAAAAATTATTAATGTGTTTTTCTCTTTTGCCTTTTAGAGAATATGACCTTTTCCCTCAATTGGCCCAAGCATTCCTCTGCCTTGGGAGAGATTACATTGTTACAGAATAATGCAAAAACAAATAAAGAGCTAATATTCTGCTATTGACATTTAAAATGAGATTTCTCCGCAAGGCACTAATTTTTAGATTCAGGCTATTGTCTTGAGAGAGGAGAAATTGACAGTTGACTAAAATGAGAAAATTAGAGGCGAAATATCTGGGCTGAGTCCATATTCTGCCATTTACCAGTTGTGTGACCTTGAACGAGTTACTGAATTTCTCTAGGACTTAGTCTCCTTATCTGTAAAATGGGGTAATAATAGCACTGACCTCAGGGGATTGTTGTGAGAAATTAATGAGCTAATATATGCAAAACATAATATTATTGAATTCTTTCTAGACAAGCACTATAACACTCAGAAGCAGTTAGGAAGTATCTGGAACATAGCAAGTATTCCATAAGCACAGGCTATCATCTTCCAAACTCCTTTATCTTCCCCTTTAGTGTTGCAGGAACCAGCTTTTAGAGTGCCTATGCAGCCATGAAGCTCTCTGTGCGGTAGATGGAGAATAGAACCCAGTGAGGAAAGCCTTCCTTCGGTCCTGAGGGATAATGGGGAAAGGAGATGAGAATAAGAGAAATGAGAACACTCCCCCATCACACATGATCACACATACCACACATACACACACCACACATGCACAATATATGCCACGCATACAGCATACCACACTACACATACCACCTATACCACCTACCACACATACCATATATGGACCACACATTACACCACACATACACACCATATACCACACATACAAATGCCATATATGCCACACATGCACACCACACATACACACACCACACACCACACATACTATACCACACTTACTACATACCACACATACCATATACCACATATATACCACACAGCACACACACAGCACATACCTACATACATGTACATACACACCACATACATATTACACACACACACACAGACACACACACACCTCTCAAGCCAACTACCACACACACACCACAGTTGGAACTGAGCTTCTGAAATATCCAGGAAATGAAAAGGGCTAAAAACACAGAGACCTCACATGGCAGAGCACAGACATGAGGGCTCAGTAGCCTGTTAGGCAGAACCAGGCTGTAATTTGCTTTCCTGTGCCTCTCTCAGCTCTGGACGCTTTGCCTTCCTGGAGTTCCACCACAGAGAAGACCATGAGCAGATCACTAGGGCTAGGCAGCCAGGTAGGGGATGGAACAGAAACTCAGACGGAGCTCCACCCCACCGAGAACGCTAATGGACAGCTGAGTCCACTAGTGAGGAATGTGGAGCCCTGGCCAGGCTGAGAGGCCAAATCACAAATCCCTTTAGCTGCTGGCTTCAGCTGTGCAAGCAGTGACCAGGCTAGAGACAAGAGACAGAGCCCTGGAGACTCCAGGAACCAGGAGCACCATCACATGCTTCCAAGGGGGCAGTCAGGATCAGGGGTGAGGGACCAGAAGAATCTGAAAGCTGGGAAACCATATATTTTTACACAGAGAGATTGGATACTTTCTAGAGGTATCATTTACATTGTTTGTCTTGAATTGAACTGAATCTAGAGTTTTCTTCAAGCTACCCAAAGGCTGGAGGCAAAAATAAAGATTTCAATCTCAGCCACTCAGAAGGCTGAGACCTGAGGATCTCTTGAGGCCTGGAGTTCAAGAACCAGCATCTCTACAAATAAGAAACAAAAACAAATAGATCACAGTTCCCTCTGGAAGGGCAAGGTATGGTGTAAGTTTTATGACCTTGACGCAGTATTTATTGCTGTTGTTACTTGTGGATATTATCACCCCCTCCTAGGAATTGCCCTCTCCACCCACAGGGCAGTCCCAACAAACAAAACATCTTTTTTTTTAAGAAGTCCTTCCACCTCTCTTCTCCACTCTCCCAACCCTGCAGAGGACTGGCCTGGAGTGGACGCCTGGCTCAAGCTGGGTCCCTAAGAATCTCAGCCTCGGGAATTGGAGATTTTGATCTGAGGAAGATGAGCTATTAGTTGCTCAGACAAGCTCATGGAAAATTTCCAGAGCACTGACTCCCAAATTACTACAGGAGCTTCTTGGCGACCTTCAAACTAACCCAAAATGCAGATCCTCATGTGAAAATTCTCAGGTGAAAATGATTTTTATACATAAAGTCATAAATTTGTATATATCATGAGGGGCTATTTCCTAATAATGTACTAAGTGGTCATTAGGGGTTTCTAAAATCTGTAATTCACAAACTAAAATGATTGTTATGAGTGTCCTGATGCAAAGGAGTAAGAATGACACAGTGGACTTTGGGGACTTGGGGGAAAGGGTGGGAGGGGGGTGAGGGATAAAAGACTACACACTGGGTACAGTGTACACAGCTCGGGTGATGAGTACACCAAAATCTCAGAAATCACTACTAAAGAACTCATTCATGTAACCAAACACCACCTGTTTCTCAAAAACCTATTAAAAATTTTTTTAATGAAAAAAATAAAATAGAGTGTCCAGAGAACTCTAATTCTGCATTCTGCTATGGAGACTGCCTGCCAGGCCAAGGACTCAGCACTGGGGTGCTCTCACAGTGCACGGGCACACAGGAAGCTGGAATTCCTGCCACCGGGGTACAAACCGGGACTTCATTGTCAATGCTTCACCAGGGTTGCTTTGAACTGCCTGTGAATTTCTTGGTCATATTGGTCATTAATTATAAATTACTATAAATTTGGTTTCATCCTTGTTCAGCTTTAGAATTACCAGTTTATTGTGCACAGTGATCTTTTGGGCCTACGATTTTTCAATAATTAGACTTTGAAACCATTCATTACAGTTCAAATAACAATCATTGCACCCTTTACGTGCATATGTATGCCTATTCCCCCTTGCAACTCAGTACAGTGATCATTCATGTAATAGGACTTTATCTTCTGGAAACTGGAAATAATTGAAAGCTTTCAAAGTTTTGCTCTTCTTCAGTGGGTCACAGTGAAAAGTTTGGGGCCTTTATCCTAGAAGAAGGACCCACAGATATCTCAGGTTAAGCCCCTAGCGATGCCTTGATTCTTGCACTTTCAGACAACTTAGTCAAGCTCCTTTTTGATTCCATGAATATATACAATAAATTGTTCTTTTGACTTTAGAGAGTTTGAGTTGATTTTTGGATCCTCCTATCAAAAGAACCTTAATAATGAAATTCTTATATTTCAGGTAAAGACAAAAATATGAGTGTCTTTAGACTTTCCCCTTCCCTCTGCATTCTGAAGAAAATTCCTCTACCCTCTATTTTTGGGATTAGGCTATGTATGAAATGGAGAGGGTAAAATCTAATCAGGTTAACATTGCAAGACACATGGCAACAGCCTCTTTTTCCCTGGGAAAAAGAGACTCAGAAGGCAAGAGGAGTGAAGAAGGAGCCAAGTGGATCAGAGCAGTCTGGAAAGAGAGCAAGGAGAGCCTTTGGGGGAACAGCTGCCATGATGAGGGAGTGATAAATGGGTACAGAGGATTTTGAGAATGTTTCACCATGTGCAGAGACCAGCCCAAAGTGCCAGCACTGCTCAGATTTGAACCTGACCCGTCTTCTTTAGAGTACACTTACTTTTTCTGTACGGATGTAATGATTAGAACCTAATCACTAGGTGACAAACACATTTTAGTCCTGCCTCCTTAAGATTTCACCTAAGGTATTTTGGGTTTTCCCAAATTCTTAAATCTCATATTACAAACAATCTCTTGGTTTGAATAAATCGTGGACATGCGATTACATCTGCGGAAAGTTGTTTCTCGCTGTGCCACCCAGGCTGGAGTGCAGTGGCACAATCTTGGCTCACTGCAACCTCCACCTCTTGGGTTCAAACAATTCTAGGAAAATTGCCTCAGCCTCCTGAGTAGCTGGGACTACAGGTGCATGCTGCCACACCCAGCTAATTTTTTGTATTTTAGCAGAGACAGGGCTTCACCATGTTGCCCAGACTGGTCTCGAACTCCTGAGCTCAGGCAATCAGCCCACCTCAACTTCCCAAAGTGCTGGGATTACAGGCGTGAGCCACTGTACCCAGCCGAAAGTTGTTTTTATTAGTTTATCTCTAAAGACAACCTTAGTTCCAAGCTCTTAGAGGGTTTGCTAAGCTGACACCAGCCCCCTTTTCTCTGACTTCTAGGCCCCACTATACAGCCTCTGAGCCTGGTGCTCTTTTCACTAACCATGGGACCTCCCTAAATTTCTGCTAATTACCTGATTGTGTTATTCATGCACTTAAACAGACAGCACCATGAGGTTAAGACCTATTAGTTCAAATACTCTTGTTATGGTGATGAATCAAAATCAACCAGGGAGCTTTTATAAAGCATGGGTTCCTAGGGTTCCAACTCAAACCTACCAAATATGAATTCCCCTGGGAGAGGCTCAGTCATTTGGAAAAAGAAAAAAAGTCTCCCTGATGATACCAATAGGTACTTCTGATTTTAAAACACTGCTGAAGTGTGTATATTTTTTAAGGATAGTTCAGTATCTATGATGTGTAAATCCTGGAGTGCTAGACACATTAAAGATTGGTTAAATAAGTTCCTGCTTTTTGACTAAATAGCCTGTAAGTTAATAAACACTCTTTTGACTTAGTAAATATTTGTTTGCTACATCACCTAGAGAAGTAGAGGCCCCAGTGAAAGTGAAGTTCTTGCAGAATCTTCATGTTAGCAAAGATTTACAATGGCATCATAAGGGATACAAAAGAAAAAAAAATCAGTGTTGTTAGTTGCAGACAACAGAATCAAAAGGAAGCTATTAAAAAGGATTAGATAATTCAAAGAATCTCTAGAAGAGCCATAGAGTGGGCTCAGAGGCTACACAATTAAGAACAATGCTCCCAAACCCTCTGCAGGGGCTCCTATAAAGACAACACTGGCTGGGCGCAGAGGCTCACCCCTGTAATCCCAGCACTTTGAGAGGCTGAGGCCAGTGGATTATTTGAGCCAAGGAGTTTGAGACCAGCCTGTACAACTTGGCAAAACCCCATCTCTACAAAAAATACAAAAATTAGCCAGGTATGATGCCACACGTCTGTAGTCCCAGCTACTTGGGAGACTGAGGCGAGAGGACTGCTTGAGACTGGGAGGCTGAGGTTGTAGTGAGCCGAGATCATACCATTGAACTCCAGCCTGGGCAACAGAGTGAGACCCTGTCTCAAATTTAAAAAAAAAAACAGTGACAAAAGACATCACTGTCCCTGCCACTTCTCACACACACCGCAGCCCTCACTGAGGACTGAATGCAAAAAGCTCCACCACCACTGTCTGAAAAGCTGAAACCTCCACCACCACACTTATCACAAGGTAAATGCTGCTTTCCCCCGTCATTCACATCTAAACTAATATGGGTCCAGCTGTTGGCAGATTCACATGTCTGTGCCTAAGTTACAAGGGCTGCTGAAAGGGGAAATTGAATTTCTGGCTTCTGCCTTGGAGAGTCAGTTGATAAAGGGCTTACTCTTTCTTTTCCTACTCCTCTTCCCCTTCTCTTACCTTCGTGAACAATTCCATTCAAAAGCCATTAGATAGGGCCCAATTAGACATCTGCACTGGGAAAGGGGAGGCAGTTGTGGTGTCCCAGAGTAGGCTCTCAGAGCCGGACTAAGGTGAACTGTCTTCACAAGGGAAGAAGGGGCAGGTCTAGTGCAGAATATCAAAGCCTGAGTGGGGCGGGAAAGCACAGGGTAATGGAGCCTGAGCAGGGTAAGGAGAGCTGGTGTCCACAGAGAAGAAAATGTCAGAGTCCAAGAGAGTAAGGAAGATAGAGACTGAATATTTGTGTACACCAAAATTTATGTGTTAAAGCTTAAGTCCCCAGTGTGATGGCGGGAGGTGGGGATTCTGGGAGATAATTAGGTCATGACTGTAGATCCTTCATGAATTGGATAGTGCCCTTGTGAAAAGAAGACAAAGCCAGGTGCAGTGGTTCATGCCTGTAATCCCAGCATCTTGGGAGGCTGAGGCGGGCAGATCTCTTAAGCTCAGGAATTCAAGACCAGCCTGGGCAAGCAACATGGTGAAATGCTGTCTCTACAAAAAACAGAAAAATTAGTCAGGTATAGTGGCTCACACCTGTAGTCCCAGATACTGAAGAGGTCGAGGTGGGAGGATCGCTTGTGCCCAAAAAGTTGGGGTTGCAGTAAGCCGTGATCATGCCACTGCACTCTAGCCTGGGTGACAGAGCAAGACTCCATCTCAAAAAAAAAAAAGGAAAAATCTGGTTCGAAAATTTAAAAAGAAAAGAGGAAGGGATACGGGATTGCTGTCTGCTTTCTGCCACGTAAGGACACATCGATGGAAGACACAGCCACCTGCAGACCAAGAAGAGCATCCTCAGCAGACACCAGATCAGCAGGTGCCTTGATCTTAGACTTTCAAGCCTTCGGAGCTGTGAGCGATACATTTCTGTTGTTCAAGCAACCCAGCCTGCAGTATTCGGTGGAAGCAGGCTGTGATAGTCAATTTTGTGTGTCAACATTACTGGGCCTGGGGATGCCCAGATCACTGGTAAATCATGAATTCTGGATGTGTCGTGGGGGTGTTTCTGGAAGAGATTAGCATGTGAATCAGTAGACTGAGTAAAGAAGATCTGTCCTCCCCAGTGTGGGCAGGCATCGTCTAATCTGTTTGAGGGCCCAGATTGAACAAAAAGGTAGAGAAAGAGCAAATTCTCTCTCTCTCCTTGAGCTGGGACATCCATCGTCTCCTGCCCTTGAACATCAGAGCTCTTGGCTCTTGGGCCTACGGACTCTGAAGCTGACACCAGCACCTCTCCCGACCGGATTCCAGGCCTTTGGCCTCAAACTGGGAGTTACACCATTGGCCCCCCCTGGTTCCTAGGCATTGGACTCTGAATCACACCACCAGCTTTCCTGGCTCCAGCTTATAGATGGCCTACTGTGGGAATTCTCAGCCTTCTGAGTCACATGAGCCTCACATGAGCCAATTGTCATCACATTGGTTCTGTTTCTCTGAATAACCCTGACTGACATATAGCCCAAAATAAGACAGCATGCACGTGGCGTACAGCCCAGTGCAGGATATTAAGACTTGAGTAGAATAAAGGGGGCATTTGCGTAAAAAGGTGACCTGGGACAGGGTGTCAGGCCGTGAGAGGAATGAGAAGGATGTTTACATGGGGTGGGACATCACTGTATGGGTGCTGGAGCTTGAGAGGGAGAGGAGGATTTTGGTCGAGGGAGAAGCCTGATGCAGAGTCCTGGAGCCCAGGCAAGGTGAAGACAGCATCATCACAGGGGGCAGTTGCAGTAGCTTCGCTGGATAGAAGAGCTCACAAGGGGTGAGAAGGGGATCCTTGCTGCACAGGGGTGGCAATGGGAGGAGGCAACGTATAGGGAAGTTGAACAAATAATACATTAAGAATAATGGAGCTAGGTTTCTTACTGTTAGGCATGGGAATTACAAAAATGGAAAGGAAGAAAACTAGAATGAACACTGTGGCTTGGAACTGGAATTGGAGGTAGTGGAGTGAATTTGGGGACTGGAATTGGAGGTAGTGGAGTGGTTTTAATATAAATAAATAGATATAAAAATAGATATATATACACACATGTGCATGTATGTACGTATATTCTCTATCTCTGCCTCCCGAGAAAGCAGCAACATCTCCATTGTAAGGAACGAACACATGCAGCACCCAGTTTGTGGCTTTTAAATACTATTCTCAAGTAAAAGGAACTAGGGCATCTTAGAGAAAGGACTCATTCAAGCTGGGCATGGTGGCTCACACCTGTAACCCCAGCATGTTGCAAGGCTGAGGCAGATGGGTCGCTTGAGGTCAGGAGTTCAAGACCAGCCTGGCCAACATGACGAAACTCTGTCTCTACTAAAAATACAAAAAAATTAGCTAGGCATGGTGGCACACACCTGTGGTCCCAGCTACTCAGGAAGCTGAAGCATGAGAATTGCTTGAACTTGTGAGGCTGAGGTTGCAGTGAGTGGAGATCCCAGCACTATACTCCAGCCCGAGAGACAGAGCAAGACTCCGCCAAAAAAGAAAGAGAGAAAGAGAGAGAGAAAAAGAAAGAAAGAGAAAGGAAAGAAAAGAAAAAAAGGAGGGAGAGAGAGAGGAAGGGGAAGGGGAAAGAGAAGGGAAGGGAAGGAAGGGAAGAGAAAGGAAAGGAAAGGAAAAGAGAAATGGCTAATTCCATGATGCTTAGTCTGCTGGGGCTGCCATACAGAATGCTACAGACTAGGTGCCTAAGAAACAGACATTTATTTCTCACAGTTCTGAAGGCTGGGAAATCCAAGATCAAGATGCCAGGTGATTCCATTCTTGAGAGCGCTGTCTTCCTGGATTGCACATGGCTGCCTTTTCACTGTGTCCTTCCATAGCGGGAAAGAGAAAGAAAACAAGCTCTCTCTGGTCTCTTCTGAAAACATTAATCCTATTAAATCAAGGCCCTGCCTGTATGACCTCATTTAACCTTAATTACCTCCTTAGGGGCCCTATCTCCAAATATAGCCATATCGGGGGTTAGGGCTTCAACATATTAAATTTGAGGAGACACAATTCTGTCCATAGCATATGACCGGGGCAGGGAAAGCACAGAATGAGCCTAGGGCATCCTGTTTTGCCAAAAAGTAAGAAAGTGTTCAAAGAATGATAGAAATGTATCAAAAAAGACCTTAAAACCAGCTTAAAGGGGATTGTGATGGTTACCTCTAGTGGAGAAATCATGAACATAAATGATATTAGTAACATTGTAATCCTATGAATAAAATGAAAACCACGAGTTATTACTGATATAAATAAAGGAATAAATTGAAAGTTTAATAAAGAAGAGGTATCTACATAGTGACTAAGTACCTTCTCACAAAATACTTATTAATTACAAAGGAAAAAAAGAATAACTTAAAAGGGAGAGGTCAGGGAGATACCACTTTAATTAAATCATCAAAGTTAACATCATCAGTAATGGGACAAACAGAACTCATGTACCACCTAATAGGATGCAATGAGAACACAGCATCACTCCTGTGATATCTGTACCCAAGGTGCATAACCTGTGTAGGTTATATGTATATGTACATATGTATATGGTTATATGTATAACCATGAAGAAACAACAGATAAGCCCAAGTGGAAGAAGATTCTACAAAATAACTGGCCTATAATTTTCAAAGGAAAGATTGAGGGAACTCTTCCAGATTAAAAGAGAGTGAAGAGACATGACAAATAGCACAACGTGTAATCCTAAACTGAATCCTTTTGCTATATCATAAACGTTACTGGAACAGTCAGTGAAACTTGAACAGAGCCTGTGAATCGATGGTAGCGATGTAAGAAGCCAGGAAACCATGATCAGACAAACGTGCGCTCTACCTTCTGTCGTCGCCTTGCTCTCAGACTTAGCCAACAACCTTACCTCCTCCTCAGCAGAGAACACGGAGGCCACCAGGATTGGACTGACTACCTCCACCTCCTGCATGACACTCAAGCAACTTCCTTTTCTTCATTTCCATCTTTACCACTGTCCCTCTGGCCTCAGTGAAAGCAATGTCCCTCCACCTGTCCAAGGCCAGCCCTGTCACTTCTGCCCTAGATTCCGCATCTCCTACCTCCCCCTCCTCAAGGACGTGCCTGTATCAGTCATTCTCAGTGTGTGATCTCCACCCTTCTCTTTCTATTGATTCTTTCCCTCAGCCTTCCTCAACTATCTTCTATTGTTAAAACATTTTTCCAAAGCCCTCTCTTTTTCTCCACAATTACTATTTCAGAACTTCAGGCTCACCGTTTCATCACAGAATCTAAATTTTATGCAACATAATCGAGTCTGGTAGTTAACTAGAAAAAATGTGTTATTAGACATTATTAGGTTACTCACAGTGTAAGGGTTATTGCTGAGTTTAAAATGAAGAAACTGAGACCAGCCTAGGAAAATTAAATGCCAATTTATTAAGCTCCCGGGCGAGGTTCTGTGGTCCGGGAAAGGGGGCCAGAGAAGTCGCCCTTGACTCTTCTTGGGCTGGGGTTTTACAGGGAGTGAAGTCGTTTTGATTGGTTGTGAAGGAACAGGACGTGGACGGGGCAAGCTGCTACTGGTAGGTAGGTGGGATTTCCGGTGAGCCGGCCACCCAGGGGGAGTGGGACCTGGACGGAGCAAAATGCTATTGGGCAGGTTTTGGTGGGGCTTTTTTTAAACTTTGGCAGGGTTTTCCAATGGCTGGCTAGGTGCCGGGTGCAGAGTTTAGTGTTGAGCGCAGATTCTGATGTGGAGTGCAGAAGTGGGCTTGGGGAAGCCACATTGGGGAGCTAGATGCTGAGTGCAGGGCTTGATGTCCAGCGCAGAGTGGTGACCTAGTTTCCAGGCGCGGAAAGGGATGGGTGTGTCCGAGCTCCCGGTGAGGCAACTGGCCTTACACACAGTATCCCTGGAAGTACCAGAAATTTGGACTCCAAAGGTGTGTAACTGAAAACAGCTTCTGCATTTCTTTTGTGCTAGCCCCTCTTCTTCACTTCACAACCAAACTTTGTGCAAAATTAAGTCTGCACTTAACTGCCTCCACTGCCTTCCTTCCCCTTCACTCTCTGTCCCACATTCCACTGGAACTGTCCTTGTCAGAATCACTTCTAACCTCCTAGTTGCCAAGTACGTGGACTTTTTTCTCCACTGAAATCTCTACAGCATTTGAGACTGTTGCTCTCATCCCCTTCCTGACACTCTCTCCTGCTTTTGTGTAATTCCTTCCTATGTCCATGCTTTTGTGTAATTCCTTCCCTAGGAACGCAGGTAGAACCGGTTATTTGCTTCTAACCAATGGAATATGGCAAAAATGATGGGCTGTCACTCTCTTAAATTATATTATATGGCAAAGGTGAGGGTGTGTCATTCCCACGGTTGCATTACCTTAAGTAAGACTGCCATGGCAGGCTCGATCAAGAGATTCCTCTTGCTGGCTGGATGAAGTAAGCAGCCATGTTGAGGAAGCCCACATGGCAAGGAACTGCAGAAGGGACCTGAGGGTGACCTCCAGCCACTAGTTGGCAAAGGCAAGCGGGCTCTCAGTCATACAACCTCAAGTAAATAAATTCTGCCATCAACCTGAATGAACAACAAAAAAAAGCGAATTCTTCCCTTGTCGAGTTTCCCCACGATCACGCAGCCTGTCTGACACATGATTATAGCTTTAGGAGACTCTGCACAGAAGGTTCAGCTAAACCATGCCCAGACTCTTGACACAGAAACTGTGCAATAGTATTTGCACGTTATTTTAAGCTGCTGATTTTTTTTTTTTTTTTTTTTTTTTTTTTTTTGTCATTTGTTACATAGCATTAGAAAACTAATACAGCCTCCCTGAGGCAGGTAGATCCCATGGTGAAAGAAGACCAGTAGATAAGCAATTCGTGCTGATTCCCTCTCCTAAACCTGCCACTTAGATCATCGAGGGTGGCCAGGACTGTTCATCTGATGGTGGTGCCTCCACATGGAAACACGAAGGCAACAGGAAGGAAAATTTCTCCCTTCACCACCACCTCCGCCTCAACGTGAAGCAAGAGTGGAAGGAAAGAGAGAGAACTGTTAGGAGGATACTACCATAGTTCAAAGGATGACGATGGCTTGAGTGCCAGTGGCCAGGATGGGGAGAAGTCAACAGATCTGAGACATATTTGGAAGGTGTAAGTTGCCAGACTTGCTAATTGATTGGACATGGAGGGTGAGAGAGAAAAGATCAAGAACAACTTGTAGGTTTCTGGCTTAAACAACTGGGTATAGTGCAGCCACTTACCAAGAGAGGAAACACTGGGAGAGAAACAGTTTGGGGAAAAAGTGAAAATCGAGTTCATTCTGGACTTGTTAAGTTTCAGTGCCTGTGAGACATCCAAGTAGAGATGTCAATTAGGGGGCTGGATATGCCAATCTGGAGCTCAGAAGAGAAGTTGGGGCAGGAGATAAGACTGTGTGAGTCACCAGCCTAAAGATGTTATTTAAAGCTGTGGAGAGGGGTTGAAGCTCCTTGGGAGGGAATGTAATTGTGCCCTTCCAGGCTCTCCTCCACACCGCCCTCCACACTACTTACTGGTCGTTCTAAAATGCAAATCCCATCATGTCAGGGGTAAGAATTACACAGTCGCAGTCAAAGGGATTTTTCCTCTTCTTTTAAGTTTCAGTTTTGCAAGAATTTTGTTTAAACTGTAAAAGTAAAGCTATGTTAACATATTGTACATTGACCTAGTTTCACAGAAGAAATTATATAGCACTGATTAAAAGCCAGTACAATATTTGGAAAGTGGAGGAGAAACAGAGAACACAAAGAAAAAATAATGAAGGCAAGTGAATAATTAAATTACAGCAAGAGTGCTCCTTTTAACACTGCTTTCTCAGAGTAACTAAGATAATTTATAGAGTCAGCCAAAGATTTTAATTGCCTATAAGGCCACTCACCAGCTGTGTGACCTTGGAAACTGCTTTGACCTTTCTATGTCTCTTCGCTTTTTCTGTAAGGTGGGGATAATGATGTTTGCTCTGCTTTCCTGGAAAGGTCGCTGAGAAGGCCAAATGAGATAATGGAAATAAAAACACTTTGAAAAGTTTACAGGAGGAGGAGGAGGAGGGTCATAAGCTCCTTGAGTCCAGACTGCGACGTACTGTGCTTACATCCTCTCTACCCA
Source organism: Alouatta palliata (assembly GCA_004027835.1). Taxonomy (NCBI): domain Eukaryota; kingdom Metazoa; phylum Chordata; class Mammalia; order Primates; family Atelidae; genus Alouatta; species Alouatta palliata. The sequence continues at coordinate 5,819 of PVKV010029106.1, read as the reverse complement.
GCAGAACGCCTAGAGTTCATTATAGGATTATTATCAGAAAGGGGGGACAAAAAAAGACTTCCAGGGCTCCCTCTTGCCTTCAGAATAAATCTCAGCTGGGTCCCCTAAGAGCCAAGTCTGAGATTAAGACCTGGATGCAGATCATTTATGGGGTTGTCTGGGTTGTCCCCAGAGTGAGGGAGCAGAAACAGAGACAAAGAGAACATGCCAGTATGTCGCACAACAGGGACACCACTGTGGAAGGCAACAGGGACTCAGTTCAGCAAAGACCTGGAGATGCTTCCTGACTCACTTCCGGGACTCTCCACCTGAAAGGTGGGAGTCTAGAACAGTGACCCACCACTCCAGCCCGTCCACTGCATGAGGGTCGATGCTTCAAGTGAAGCCCTGTGGCCTGAGAGAATCCCAGGGGCAGAAGGTGGCGCATGCTTGAAATGAAACCTCTCATTGAACAGTTGGCTTGAGCTTGCATAGAACCCTCCACCACTGCAGCAACTAAAGCCAGAGGTAGGCCAAGGGGATGTGATGTCGGGCACCAAAAGCTGTCTGCTACAAGCTCCAGAACCTTCTGTCTGCCATTGTCCTCCTATAGCTCATAGCCCTTCTTCAGGGGATTTTCCTGCAGTCAGATTGCTGCACAGGCAGCCCTAGGGGACCATTTCGTACCTCATATCCATGCCCAGCTCCCTGTGCCACAGCTGGTTGGATCAAGGACAGGCACCTGTCCTGAAGGCAGCCAGACTTCAGGCACACTAGTAACCCATAACTAGGTAAGACCAAGCAATCAGATTCTCTCTCTGGGGAATTCCAACTGGGAAAGCCAAGAGCATGAGTCCATCAGCAGTAGGGGTTGAAACCAGCAGGATGAAAGGCAAGGATGGGGCTGTAAGAGTAGGTCGAGTCTACCAGGGGGCAGACTGATCTCGAAAATTCATCATAAAAGAGATGATTCTTGACCCGAGTCTTATAAGGTAACTATGTGTTAACCAGACAGGCAGATTAAATGAACCAAAGTATGAGCAGACGAAGATTTAGAAATTAAAAAGTAATGTAGAGAAAAGGTGAGTGAGGATGAGAATAAGCCTGTTGGTGTTGGGTCGCGTGGAGGTGCCTACAGGGGGACCGGATTTCCTTAAAGGTGCAGAACTACCCGGAAGATGTCCCTGCTGCACCTGAGGCTGGGTCATGCAGCTTCCTTACACCTGTGTCTTCTGACCACCCCACACTCCTTCAAATAAAGACAAGAATGAATTCCAGGCACCTACGACGCACCCTCCATATACTCCTTATGTTCTCAGGCCAGCCCTGCCCCAAATTCCTGGGCAACTCTGTTTATCCTTGAAAACTCAGCTTGCACATCAGAGTCTTTCTTGACTCCACTGTACGCCTATAGCCCTGAATCACATGCCTTTCCTCTGTCCTCCGGATACCCAAATCCATCTCTACTACAGCATTCTTTATGTTCCAATTATTGATATTTTTATCTGTTACTGTTACACTGAGAACTCTCTGAAGATTGGAAAAAATTAATTATCCATTCATTTAACAAATATATGTTGAGTGCTATGTGCAATGCATTGTTCTGGACATTGGGAACATAAAAATGAATAAGAAAGAGAGGGTTCTTGCTCTCACGGAGCATTTGTTGGATGGATGGATGGATGGATGGATGGATGGATGGATGGATGGACGGATGGATGGTTAGTTTGGCAGTTGGGTAGTTTAGTGTATTCATGCAAGGATGGGAGGGTGGAAAATGGATGGATGGAGAGAAGGATGCATGGATGCATGTGTGAGTAAATACATGGATGAAGCTTTGATGTGGAAAAGTCCACTATAAGGGAATAAAAGGTTTTCTCTTCAGTTAAACATTTACAGTCACCTCTTAGTCCAGCTCTATCTGTATTCCTGTATTAATTATCTATCACTATGAAACAAATTGCCCCATGGCTGAGTGGATTAAAATAATTATTACTTCACAGTGGTCGCATGTCATGAATTTAGGCAAAGCCCAGCAGGAACCCCTGGGGCCTCAGCTGGAAGACTGCTGGAATGCCTACTTCCAAGGTGGCTCACTTACACGCTCATGTCAAGTTGGTTACTGTCGATGAGTGCTTCTCCATGGAGCTGCCTGAGTGTCCTCAGGACACGGCAGTTGGCTTGTCCCGAGGCCAAGCTACACCTTGGCCCACTTCAAACCCCTCAAAATCCCCAGCTCCAAATTTCAGCTCCAAATTGGGAGGTGGATTTGAGATTTCCTCCTGTCTGCTCATTCAGCTGCCCTATGCTTATTAAACTCTTCCTCTGCTGCAGTGCCTGGTATCTAAGCATATTGACTTGCTGCACATTAGGCCAAGGAAGCTGTTAGGATTATACTTTTAGAGGGAGCAGTGCCTAAGAAGTTGTAGACATATGTTAAAACAACATAATCCCTCTTCCTCAGGCCTGCTAATTAATTTGTTTTCTTTTTTCCGGCTGTCATCAACTCCTATAAGACTCCTCCCTCCACAAAACCCTCACCCAGCAGGACAGTCTTCCCAATTTAATTCCTACCAGGTTTCATTAAACAAGAATAACCTTTGCGTCTTGAGTTTTACTACTAATCCTTGCAGAAAAAAAAAAAAAGCAAACTGAGTTTAAAAGGGACAAATCTAGAGAAATTATAAAGTTATAAGAAAACTATTGAATAAAGAACCAGAGAAATTATTATCCCTGGGATTTCCTGAAATCACCATGCCTTCAGTTCCATGGTTCTTAGACTCCCTTAGATGATCCCGCAGGAAAGGCAATTCCCATCCTATGGATCCGCCTGTACTTCCTGTCTGGTTGGATGGCACACTAAGCGACTTAGGCTTTAGCCCAAGGATATCTATCTGACATCTTTCTACATCTAATGGAATTTTTGGTCTCTTCCAGAACCATCCTCCAAATCTCCTCACTCACTGTGGGCACCTATAGCCCTGAGCTATTTGGTTTTACCCTCTGCAGCTGTCCACACTGGCACTTCTGGATTGTGCCCTGGCCCCTGGCCTCTGGCAAAGGAAAGCCTGCCTCTAAACCACACCCACAGATTTCTCCCCTGGGCTTGAAATATCCTACACAGTCCTGAGGGCCACTATCATCTTTTACCTGGAAAACTTCAGTAGTTCTCTAACCGGTCTCCCTCCCGCTACCCTCCACACCTTAGTCAGAGTGATCTCAGTACAGATCTGATGCCACTCCTCCTGCTGTTGGGATTCTTCAGTGCCTGTCCCTTACCCCAGGACGAAGTCCACACTCCTTTTTTTTTGAGACAAGGTTTTGCTCTCTGCTGCCCAGGCTGAACAGCCTCCAAAATTGCTGGGACCACAGGCGCATGCCACCATGCCCTGCTAACTTTTCAAAATGTTTTGTAGAGACAGGATCTCACTATGTTTCCCAGGGTGGTCTCAAACTCCTGGGCTCAAGTGATTCTCCTGCCTCAGCCTCCCAAAGTGCTGGGACCACAGGCATGAGCCACTTCTCCCAGCCTGACACTCCTTCAAAGAGTCTACAAGACTATTCATGATGTTGCTTTGGCTCACTGCTCCTGACATCTGCTTTCGACCAGAAGGAACTAGGCTCCCCACCAAGATCTGTCTCATCTGTGGGCCTTTATACAAACTGTTTGCTCTACCTGGAAAGTTTGCCACCCCAGTCACCCACTCTCCCACTGAGACTGCCTCACTCCTATTCACCTTCAGGTGTCAGTTTGGATGTCTTCCTTTCCGGGAATGTATGTTTGACTTTACCTCAACCCTAGCTAGCACACTGGGCTTGCTCCCACTTTCCACATGCAATTGTATTTTGCTTTATTATTTACCTATCTATGTTGTTGACAAACTCTGTAAAATATTTTAAGAGATATATTCTGAGCCAAATATGAGTGAGCCATAATGGCTCATGACACGGCCCCAGGAGATCCTGAGAATATGCGCTCAAGATGGTTGGGCTACAGCTTGGTTTTATACATTTTAAGGGGACGTCAGACATCAATCAATACATGTAAGCTGTACATTGATTCAGTTCAGGGAGGTGAGACAGGGCAGGGGCCCGCGTTCAGGTCATAGGTAGATTCAAAGGTTTTCTGGCAATTGGTTGAAGGAGTTTATATAAAGACCTGGAATCAATAAAAGAAATATCTGGATTAAGATAAGGAGTTGTGGAGACCACAGTTCTTATGCAGATGAAGCCTCCAGGTAGCCGGCTTCAGAGAGAATAGGTTGTAAATGTTTCCTATCAGACTTAAAGAGTCTGTTTTATCAGTCTTAAGGTCTGTGTTTTAATGTTAATGCTGGTCAGCTGTGCCTGAATTCCAGCAGGAGGAGGGTACAATGAGGCATGTCCCCCACCTCCCATCATGGCCCGAATAGTTTTTCAGGTTAATTTTGGAATATCCTTGGCCGAAGGGAGGGTCCATCAGCCAGTTGAGAGCTTAGTGTTTTATTTTTGGTGGACAGTACTGTTAAAATCTTGAAGGCATAAACCAGGTGCTCTATCCTCACCACCTAACACCATGCCTGACTCATAGTACTTGCTCAGTGACATTTACTGATTGAATTGAGAAAGGAAAAATAGCTCAGAGCAGTCTGAGGTATATGAGGTCTACAAAATGTATCTGGTCCAGAGACATGAGTATGGGAATTTGGTTAGGTGAGGAGGGTACCCACACACTCATGCCTGCCTGAGGGCAATTGTTTAAAGGCATTTTGTTCCTGACTAGCTACCTCACCGATTACCTTCATGTTTCTGTGTTCTTTATATCACAAATTCCATTTAAAGGAATGGAATTTGTGATACAAAGAATGACACATAGCCAATCAATCAATAAAGAAGAGACAGTTCCTGAGTTGTTTACCAAGAATTAACAATTTACAAACTGCCTCTTCTTTTCCTTTAGAAACCTACTTGTAACTACCACTAGTTTGAGTGTATATTCACAGCAACTTGAGGGAAGTTACACTTTTTTTTTTTTTTTTTTCTCTTTTTGTTTTTTTACTTTTTGTGGAGAATGGGGTCTCGCTATACCGCCCAGGCAGGTCTCAAACTCCTGGGCTCAAGCTATCCTCCCGCCTCTGCCTCCCTAAGAGCTGGGATTATAGGCGTGAGCCACAGTGCCCGGCATTCACAGCAACTTGAATCTCAACTGCCAGGTTGCAATCTTCGAGCTTGACCAAATAAACTCTCAACTTGTATTAATTTTGCCTCAGCTTCTTCCTTTTAGGACAACATGTTACAGTAGGTAAGTAGTCAGACGTGAGCAGGGCAGGAGAGGGGTCCCCCAACCAGAAACATCAGGCAACCACCAGGTGATGGTCAGGTGGTTGTTACACTGTTTCTCTAAAACAATAATTGGTTGCAGCCAGTGCCAAGGAAAGGCAGTCTCCCAATAGATACTGGTGATCAGCAGCTTCCCAATAAGATCTCGGGAGTTGGGCAAGTTGGGCTCAAGCATGTGTACTAAGGGGCAAAATGACAGAGTTTAACTGGGATGTGATCTTCTAGAAACATTTGACTGGCAAGAGAATAATGCCTCAAGTGAGCATGTGCACAACTGCAGTAAACACACTATACATGTGGCCCCTCCCAAGTGCTGGCAGGCCACTTTGCAGGTGGACCGCCCACCCCAAGGAAAGAATCAGGGGAGAAGGGACTCAAGACCCCAAAATATGCCAACATATAAAATCTCAAGTCAAAGGTCAAACCATGCACTGGATCTTTTAAGCTGCCTGTTTGGCCTTCTTCCAAGTGTACTTTACTTCCTTTCATTCCTGCTCTAAAGTTCTTTAATAAATTTTCAC